>CATIWR010451551.1:0-42123 GCA_949677035.1 Omphalea diandra | reverse complement strand
AGATAAAAAAAATTATAGAAGAGAAATGAGCATATTACTTTTTGGAAAGATTATGTTTTCAAAAGTATGTATCTAGAGATTATTTGAAATTTAATTTACTTAGTAATTAAAAAGAAATAATTTTCCTTTAAAAAAAGAATTTTAGTCACAATAAACACTCTATTTTTAAGAGATTGTGGTTATATGATAAATTGATGATGATGATGATAATAATAATAATATTAATATTAATATTAATAATAAATTTCTAAAGCAATTACTTAAAAATAATTCATATTCAAAAAAACAATAAAATTTTAAATCTTTTTTAAAAAAATAATCACAATTTGATGACAGTGCTTTTGGACCCTAAAAAAAAATAATAGTTAACAAATATTTTTGAAAAATGTAACCACAATTCGATAATAAAAAAAATAATATTAGATTGAGTAATCTAATAGTGTATAAACAACGTTTATATAATTCGATATAGATAAATTTTAATTTAATAAATGAGCTAATTTTGGAATTTATAATGTAAAAAAGTTATATTTGAATGACATAGATTTATAATGTCAAATAAATAAATTAAAAAGTATTTAAATTAAAATGTATGTAGCATCTATTATTTGATCATAGATTATTATTTCAATAAAGTAGTTTTATTATCTATTCTTAATAAATAAAAAAAAATGTATGTATTTTTTGTTTTCATACGAGACTATTTAATAATAGGATATTCAATAGATATAGGTTATACATTAATTTATTAAATTCATTAAAGCATATTGGTTTACTTTTGATTATTTAATTATAGCATATTCTTATTACCTGTTTTCTTAATAAATAAAAGAATTTGTGTATTTATTATTTTTTTATTGAGGTATTCAATAGAATATTTAATATTGTAAGTTATATATTTAATCTATTAATTTTAATATTTATTAAAAAAAATTCTTATTACCAATAATTGACCTTTTACATTTTGAAGAAATACTAAATGTTCAACTTTTAAGATTTTGCATTAGGTATTTGATAAAATATATAAATGATGTAACTTATATATTTAATTTAAGATAAATATAGTTAAATACATTCTATCTAGATAAAATATAATAAATAGATAAATAGAGTGTCTTAAATGACGATTAATCAATGAGAAAAGACTTTATTAACTTTCTCTAATATGGACCTTTTTTATAAAAAAAAAAAAATTAGCATCAATTTTTTTCATTCTCACTCAAATACAAATCAGTTTTTGAAAATTAAATTGAATTGATCAATCAAAATGATTAAATTAGAAATTGAATTATTAATCGGTTTAGTTAGTTTTGAATCAATTCTTCAATTTTTTATTTAAATTATTCTAAATATATTTCTATATTTTTCATAGTTTTTTTATTTTTTAAAATTAATTAAATTAATTATTATATAATATTTTTTTCGCAGGCGCTAGTATTTACCTAGTTTATATATAAGATTAAATCTGTGCTTTGATTTATGCTGCAAGTAACCCTCCTGATTCTTTTGTTTCTTCATGTGCAAGAGTTCTGCTGGCTATTAACCATTACATAGTTTACAAGTACCAAAAGCATGAAATATCTCAGCCTTGAATTTTTATTTTTTTTTTTTTTCAGTATCGTATGGTTCATTGCTCCCATAAAAATATGACAGGTTAGTTATTAGTGTTAGTGGAGGAGGGAAAATTTTTAAAACACGTCCCTATTAAAAGAAATCCACCGCACTTAGTTTATATCAAGTTTATGTCACAGCAATAAGTATCTAAGAGAACTTATTTTGCTTATATGTTTATATAATTTCATTTCAAGAAGGAAAAAAGAGAACAAATAAAAGAGTCAATACATTTATTTTATTTGTCTTTCCTTTTTTTTAAAGGCATATGATGTCCCCACTATCAAAGAAAATACAATAATGGATTGATAAAGATGGATAATTATGAAGATGAGACTTGAAATCACAAAGGGATATCTTTCCTTGCAAAGCCAAAATAGAAAGTAATGTTGTTAAACTAGAACACTTGCCTGTAGAAACATGCAAAGCCTTGCTAGTTTTTATGATAACAAAGAGTTAGATGAGTTGGGTTGGATTTGCTTCTTTCATTGGCTGCATAGTTAACAACTCTTTATCAAAAAAATAAGGTTTTGTGCAGCTAATGTTTCTTGTCAAATGAAAGGCCCATGGTGTCTCCACTAGCTAGCAAGCATAGCATTCATCAAGATTCCCTCCTTGGTTGGTCCCTAGATTTGACTAACCCTTCAAAGTAGACCACATTTAAATCCCTTTAATGCTTTAATTGAGAAGACTAACTACATTTATGAAGCACATTTGAGAAAGTGAAAGAAATATTTTTAAGGTTGAGATTTGATCTCCTAAAACTTAACGATATGGTTCAGTTTATATTAATTTAACTCCAATTAAATTTCATTCAGACTGCAATATTATAAAGATACTCTCGGATACATTTTTTTATTTATAAAATGAGAAAGATATAAATTCTCATACTTCTAGTAAAATAAATATGATATTCATTACACTCACACACATCTAAAATCATTTCCAACTGCAATTATATTAAAATAAAAACTTAAAATATTATCGCGAATAAAATTATATTATGTAAATTTATCACCAATCTTAGATTACAATGAGTGAAAATCAAAATCTCAATATTTTGAAACTGTTGGAGTACGTCTCTTAGTTTCGCATAGAAGGTTTTCATTTTCTTTTATTTTACAACTCCAAAAAATTCAATGTCAACTAAAAAATTTAAGTTGTTATATGATAAATATCATAATTAAATTTTTTTCTTGAGCATATATTAAATATAAGATTTTTAAATTTAATACCCCTTGACCGCGACATCAAGATATTCTGCTTTTGCTTAATTTATATATAAAAGAATAATATGGAATTAATTCAACCTGTGATATTTGTTTGACAAAGTTTTTTTTATTTCAAAAATAAATAATAAAATGCTTTTGTAAATAAAAATATTTTACTGATTCTTTTTCATATTTGTGAGGAAATGTTATAAAAAAAAAAAAATACAATTTATAATTTTTACAATTTTATTTTATATAAATATTACCAAACATCTTAGTGTGATATTTTGTTAAAAATAAATGATTTAAATTGCCTCTTGAATGTGACATTTTGTTAAATATAAAAGTTTTAAATTGTCAATGGATACCAAGAGGCCATATTAGCTCAATTAGCTCAATGATATCACAATAACAAAAAAAAAAATTACTTTAAGCCACACAAATTGAACTTTTTAATTTTTATAAAGTTTAGCAATCAAATGTTTCATTTGAAAAAAAATAATAATAACCACAAACCATCAAAAAATGGGTAATTTCTCATAATTCAAGACTACTTTTTCGTGGAATTCTTTTAGGTCATTGAATTTCATGGCAATAGTAACTTGTAGAAAAAAAAAATATATGACACAATTGTCTACTGGAAGGGGAACTCTGAATCTTTAAAGAAAGTTGAGATTGTAAGAAATCATAACGAGAGTATATTGGAAAATGCACAAAGTCAAGTCTCATAAAAATCGCGTTACAATAAAACCAACTGTGAACTGTCCTTTGCTGCCCACTTGAGAAATGAGTAGGAGTGTAAGTTGTAACCTTTTCTAAACATAACTATTATATTTCAAATCCCAATGCTTCTGCCTATCTTTTCCTGCCATTGTTCCCTTCTCAATCCTTTTGACCAAACTCCCTACTACTACCGTGAATTATTCAAATTGTTTCAGAACGTCATGCTCAGTTGTTCTGTGACAACAAAATTTTCTAAAACTGTTTGGAGGAAAGTTTTAGATAATTGTCGGATTAAGAGGAATCGAATATGTCAAAAAAAAAATTAACTAAGTTTCTAAAAGGACTAGCAAAAAGACTTTGCTCAACCAGACTTGCAGGATTTCTTTTTGTGCTTCAATTTACCATATTTTATTAACTAGAAATATTTTAATTTTTAGTGAATATAAAATTAAAAAATCTTTAGTTAGACATTGTAATAGGCAATCAAATGTGCAAAATGAGCCAGTTGTGCTTGATGTATGGAGGAGCTCTGTTATGTTTTTCTCGTATTTTTTCATATATATTTTATTATGTCATTTCCTTCAATATTTTTTATAATATATTTTTATGAGACGTATTTCATTCTTTTCTTATATTTTCGTTTTTATATCCGTTCTATGGGTTTTGTTTTGTTGTTTTACCGTCGCACAGCTATGGGTTTGTTGTTGTTTGCCGTTAATAACAATATCGTTGACTTTGACTATATATACATAAATTAGGAGCTTAAAAAAGCACAATGAGCAAAGAAAGACTTTACTTAACTACCCACTAAAATATTCATACACTTGAAAATACTTTTTCTTTGCATTTCACGATTTTTCTACCCCTTCATGCTTGCTACTAGAACATGAACAACATTAAACAAAAAAGAAAGCATAAGACTTTCACGTGCAACTTCAAAAACTTAGAAGTCACGTGATGTAGCAACTAGTAGCATCATCATCCATGGCATGACCATAACCATAATAGCAATGCGGCTTCTGCTGTGCCTGGGTGGAGCCGCCACCACTGCCACCAGAAGAAGAAGCTGAAGACCTAACTGAGAAGACACCATTCCAGATCTCAGTAAAAGCTCTAACAATAATCCCATGATTATAGGGAGAGTTAAGCTGCAAGAAACAGTTTAGAAGCTCCTTAAGATCATCTTTAGAGTATATTTCTTTCTCCAATATCATTTGAAGCATAGACTGTCTAAAATCCAAATATGGGTCATCAGAATCCTTCTCCACAGCCACACTTTCTCCCCCAACTCTCCCAAGCCCTCGTACAGTCCTCCTTGAGCACTTGTAAGGTGGTGTGTCAGTGGCCGGAGAGAATGAAGAGGAGGTGATGTTGTCATATTCAGGAGGAGACAGGTTGGTTTTTGACGAAGTGGAGGAAGAGTAGTAGAGATCATAGTTGTAGTGTTTATGGTAGGAAGTGGTGGTGGTGGTGGTGGTGGTGGTAGTGGGTGTTTTGGGTTTTGGCTTAGGATGAAAAATATTGAAGAGGTTTGGTTTCTTGCAGCTGCTACAGCCCAGGTTGACAGAGACAGAGTTGAGGATGAGCTTTTTCTTGTTAGTGGACATTGTAGTTGGTTGTAGTAATTGAGAAATAGAGAGTTTTAGGATTTGGTTCTTGTGGAGTGGGGATGGTGAAGATGAAGCATGGGACTGTTGTAAAGGAGTAGGAAGGAGAGGTCGCTATAAATTTGTATGGGTCCTAGCTTGTTTCTTCATCGGTTATGGACTAAGGTGGGCTCCATGTCTGGCATTGTAATTAGACTTCTAGCGTTTAGCTGTCACAATATGACCTTAGCCATTAATCTTTATTTATATTTTTGGGGGTTAAGTTAATTGAAATTGAATTCTTTTTATTAGTATATCCACAAAATTTGAAAGAGGTATAGATTATAGCGACTTAAATTATTAATCTCTTTTTAGGGCCATAGCATCTATCGAATGTATAGAAATATATTTAAAGCAATTTTATTTGGAATTTCTAGTTTATTGATATTGAAATATATTTTTATGTTGTGAATTTAAATTTCAATTAAAATCTAATTTTTTCTAAATAAATTGTATTAAAGGAAAGGATGTTCCTTTTTGGAAAGGAAATTATTAATTCGTATGCATAGTGAAGTCCGGTTCAATAATATGAAACCCAAAAAAGAAAAAAGAAAAAATAATACAAAATCATTTTTGTTTTATTTGTCTTTCTAATTTGACCATTTACATTAGGAATTCTGTAATTGAGTACTCATCCATAGCAAAGGCATATTGAATTGAATTTCTTATATATCTCACTTAATTTTTTTTTTTTAAATCTAACTTGCTAACTTCATAAGACCAATAATATCATTAACTAACTTATATTAATATCGACTTGCATATTGTATTCTCTTTCATTTTTCTCTCAAAAATCTTTTTCTTTACTCATCCTTTAGGGCTACAGTCAACTAAATTGTTGATGATAGTCCATAATTTTATTATTTTTGTTACTGTGTTATCTATTTTCATCTTAATAATATAAATTTATACTTAATTTTACAGATTTTTTTTTTATTTTTTAACTATGATGAGAGTTTTTAGTTATTTTTTCATGAAAGTTTGGGTCTTCTTATATGGAGGTTGTTATTATCTTTTTTATGAGATTGATTTATAATATTATTGAAAAAATTGATCAGTTCTTTATAATAACTCAATTTGTCTCATTTGAAAATAAAAATATCGAGTTATAGTTTCGTATAACCATCAAGTGGAGCGTGCTTTCCACTTTTATGTAAGGTTTAATACTATGTTAATATGATTGTGTTTTTATAAAAGAAGATCTTCACTTTTTATATCAGATTCAATATATTCGGTGTTAATATAATATATTGTGGATTGTAGGCTTTAATTTTCTTTTACATATATTGATATTCTTATATTTGATAGTTCATAAATGAGAATTATTAGTTTTCCTCTAAAGAAAAATTATACTAATTATTTAAAATAAAAAATATTTAGTACTTAACTTTTAAAATTTATTTACTAACACTCTTTTTTTATTTTTGACTTTTAAGTTTGTTTATTTTTTTTATTTAAACATTTGATCTTAAAAATCTTTTTAATATGAGAAGTCAAAATTTTTATTTAATAAATTAAGTAATACAAAAATTCTATTATTTTTTTATTAATATACTTCTCATTAACAAATTATCACATCACAACTATTTTTAGTATCAATTGAATCACCACTATCACCTTCTATTATCGCAACTACCGCTTTTTCACTACTATAATCATCATCACATTTCATCAGTGTCACTACAATCATCTTATTTATCATCTTGCAATAATTATAAGCATAATCATTCTTACTAACACGACAATTATCACCATCTTTTATCACGACAATTATCACCATCTTTTATCATTGCATTCACCGCTTATTCACCACTATTATCATCATCACATTTCATCACTATCACTACAATCATTTTATTCATCATCCTACAACCACCATAATCATTATTACTCGTATCCATACAACAACTATTGTCATCACAATCACCATTCTTATCATTGCTATCATTATCTCTACAGTTTTTAACTTTTAATTTATTTATTCGTTATTTACTTTAATTTATTTATATATACTTTTTGAAATTTTTATTCACCATTTAATAAATTTGATTGCAATTCAATTATTAAATTTTTTATATTAAGATTATTCAATTCTTAATTTTTTAATATTAAAATTATTTAATTATATATTTTGCTAAACACCATCTTAATTTCTCTTTTTGTTTCTACATTCAATTTCCATCCAACTAAATGAAGTAAATTCTCACTCTCTGTTTTCATTCCTTTCACTTTTTGGTCAAAGTACAGCTTGTATAGTATCATAATGATTTACCTTAATCCTGTACTAAATTGTGCTATAATTAGAAGATGTGATTTTTTTTTTTTTTTTAATCAAAGAGGATATGATTGTTAAAAGGGCAAATGAAAAGGTTATTAATTAAGACCTAAAGATTATCAAAGGGCTTTTTTAAAAAATAAATATGAATATGAGTGAAAAGAATAAACAATCGTAGTTTGTTTCCAAAGTCGTTTCCATTTACGTAGTTATATTACAACTCAGGCCTTAGAAAATAAACCTTGCGCCAAAGTCTGCTAGTACTTACTCGTGACTCTAGGGAAAATTACAAAATTTTTCTCTTTTTTATTTATTTGCTTCTTTAAGTTACTAGATTGTCTTTATTGAGGACGATTAATTTTGTAGAACCGGCCACCCTGCCAATTAGCTATAGACTTCAATTGGTCCACGTAACTTATTGTTCCTATCAATATAAATGTTTTGGGTGTATTTGCTGCTGTAATTTGTTGTGTATTTATGACGACAAATCAATCTTGATTTTCCTACGTATTTTAGTAAAAATTTAGAATCTTTAAAAGAAAATTTCATGTCTAAACTCCACCATAGAGGATGGAATGAAAAATCATAAAAGATTTAGATTTCTCTTTAATCAGGAAAATATTTTGGGTTGATCAATTTTTCTAAATATACATATCAATGCATAAAATGTTTTTCTAAAAAATATTTTCCATGTAACAAACAAAACCCTATTTGAGTATAGTAATTATTGTTATGATAATTGGACAATATCAAAACAAGAAGAAACTAACCAATAAATAATCAAAATAACTGGAATAATAACCCTACTGAAAAAGAATGGAGTGGGAGTTTTTAAGGAATGATCATCTGCGACTACATCCCATTAGAGAAGCTTTAATTGAAAACCCAATTACATAAGAATCTCAAAACAAAAAGCCCAAGAAACATTTACCAACCCAAACTCAGGATTCTCGGTCTTGCAGCCAGAATACTGCCAACAGAGAAGCTCATCAGACTCTCAGATTACTAGCATTCAAGGACTCAAGTTAATACTCTTCAAATCATTATGGCTAATCATCATAATGCTAAATAGATAAATTTGCTATCCATATCTCGCTTCACTGCTCTAACGCTAACTACCAACCATGAGTAAATCAAACAAGCTGTTCAAACTAATTCTACTGCTGTAAGTTACAATCCGAATTTTTCACATCAATTAGAAAATGAAATGGCTGAGTTTTGTTAAATGGCGTGGATGCCACATGCAGATTGAGAATATCACAAAATGCATACTATTTTAATCTAAAGCATATGAAAGGGAAAGAGTAAACAAAGACAAAATTAAAGATAAAGAAAATAAAATAAAATAAATGAAAGAAGTGGATTAGCTGTATATTAAGCCGATACATACGGGAATCGGAAGCTTCATGGTGCTTTTTGTAGCGTCTTCAAGTTCATAAAATAATAATAAGATAAAACCAGGAGGGACCTTGACCAGTGTCACATGTCTGGTTATGAGAAAATCAGTAGTATCAGATAAACCTGTCATTAGTGCACAGAATATCAATTTGGAATGAACCATCTGTCGTTGAGCAAAGGAATGGCGACATACTAAATTGGAATTGCCCATGTGCAGCAGCATCATTCCCACTTGCACATTTTCTTGTCCATATAACTAGGAAACTTGCGTATAAAGAAATATACATTTTAATTGTTGTGGCTGTTACTTAAACATTAATTTTATATCTGATCCAGAAATCAAGAATCACGGGACGGTACAAGTTAATATCCGCAGATTTCTTGCCCTGATTTTATTTGCATTAAAAAATTTATGCTCTGGGGAAATGGACATAGTAATTAACTAATTCAAAATATCTATCATTAAAAGAAAGAGGTAGACTAACCTAGGTTACCATGAAGATCATATTTAGATAAAGATTCCACTTTCAGTTTGTATGTATATACAAATTGAGTTATAGCGAGTGAAAGTGTACACAGTAACTGTACGAGATATGTCAAGATAATTAAGATAACAATACATAGTTATCTAAACAATATCCTGTCATCTCCTACATGTCTTCTTCATAGATCATGTTAGATTGATCTGTTTTTCCTAACATTAGCTTTTCTGAACTATATCTATAAAAATCTTAGACTCAACAAGAGGCGACCCAGAAGATAAGATGCTATTAGGATAAGAAAACGACAACTTGCACCTGTGTGTTTTCTGTTTGTCTATTGGTAAGAACAGAATTTGGATGGTTCCAGATTTCCAGAAAACACCATCAGCATGTGTGTGGATATGCAGGTTCTACTTACTATTGTGAACTACAGAAATTTTGGTTCTCAGTTGCAAAATGGTGTGAATAAATTTTTTGGGTACATCGAAAAAAATATTTCAAGACAAATGAGACGTTAAGGTTGTTAAAGGAAAGGAAATAAATCAAGGCAATCAGCTTATTTGTGATTTGGAAGTCAAACATCTAATTAGCAATTAGAATAGTGATTGTAGGATCATGATTTTTTTTTCCTAAAATAGCTTTGCAATTTTTTTATATATTGACAAGCTTGTACAAACATGACATACACAATATACAGAAATTTATTTCAATTTATTCATAGTACCAGAGCATCAATTCTGGTGCCTCTAGCCCAACACCTTCTGCCACAAACATAACCCAAACACCATCACACCAACCAAAATGGATGACGTGATTGCAAATCTACAGCACACGATACAGAAACCCACTTCACAAGGCACGGAGGAGAAGGGAATTACATTACCTGATCCTCTGGTCTTACATCATTCAGACACACCAGGCCTTCTCCTGGTTAATACGTCGTTGGATGGACGCAAGTACGGAGAATGGAGTCGCGCAATGAGTCTCAGCCTCAGCGTAAAAACAAGTTTGGCCTCATCGACGGATCTGTAAAAGTTCCGCCAGCAACTGATGCGAGATTTCAGTTGTGGCAATGTTGCAATGATCTAGTCATATCTTGGATCCTCCATTCCATCCAGCCTGACTTAGCTCGTAGTGTGATCTCCTCGGATACAACAACATTAGTTTGGAGCGACCTCCCTGATAGATTTTCTCAAGGAGACGAATCAAGAATCTATCAAATTCGACAAGAAATCGCGAAATGTCACCAAAGATCCCTCTCAGTCTCTGCTTACTACACCAAACTCAAGGGACTTTGGGACGAATTGCGATCTTATTAGGAACCCATCACATGTTCATGCGGTGTGTTGAAGAAGATTATTGTTAGAGAGGAGAAGGAGATGGTGATGCAGTTTCTAATGGGACTTAACGAATCTTATTCTCAGGTTCGTGGATCGATCTTGATGATGAGTCCCCTTCCAGATACACGAAAGGTTCATGGCCTAATCCTTCAACAAGAGAGGCAGATGGAGGTTGCAATTAGTCAGGAGGTCCCATCGGCATCTCACGCTATGCAGATCGCACGTTCACCACCACAACAAACGACGCATTCCTCATCATCTTCCTCTTCTTATCGCAAAGACTTGCGATGTCCTCACTGTAACCAAGGAAGACACTTTGTGGATCATTGCTATTATTTAATTGGGTTCCCGGTAGGCCACAAATGGCATGCTAAGAATGTAAAACCCAGAAATAAGAGAGCAGCAGCCAACAACGTTAAGGTGAAGAAGGAAATAACTAATGAGAGTCCAATTTTTACAGCTGAGGAATACAAACAGATCATGGACCTGATCAACAATAAAAATGGTAACTATCAACCACCAGCAAATGCTACAGGTGCAGTTACACCCAGTTGTAATAATATAGAACATGATGCACATTCAACATTATATTGGATTTTGGATAGTGGAGCAACATATCACGTATTACGCCTCTCACCTACTCACAATTAAAATAAGGCATCTCATGACTTTGTTGAACTACCAAATGGAGAAAAAGCTGTAATTGAAAATGTTGGCTCTATTCAATTATCTCCAGATTTGTCTCTTGATGGAGTCCTTCATGTGCCTAAATTTCATATGAATTTGATATTTGTGAGTAAATTGACGCGGTCTTTGAACTGTATAGTGATATTTTACCCACACTTTTGTGTTGTGAAGGACATGGATATGAGGAGGACGATTGGCCTGGGCAAGCATTTTAATGGTCTCTACTACCTCACACCAGCCCAAAATCCACGTCTTGTCAATTACATAACCCAAACTTCCGAACTTTGGCACCAACATCTAGGACATCCATTTGCAGCTCCTCTTTACTAGTTATCTCAATCTTTTCCAGAAATTGTCTTTAATTCTAAGCATGTTTGTGAGATTTGTCCCTTAGTAAAACTATCTCATTTGTCTTTCATTTCAAGTTCAATAAAAACAGTTGCACCATTTGATATGATTCATTGTGACATTTGGGGACTACACAAAATTCACACATTTTAAGGCTCGTTATTTCTTAACCATTGTCGATGATTTGACTCCATTCACTTATGAGTTCTAAATCCAACACACAATCTTTATTCAAATCTTTTTTCACTTAGATCAAGACTCAATTTCACCAAGACATTAAAATTTTACATGCCAATAATGGGAGTGAATTCACATCAATGCGTTCTTTTCTTGAAAAATGTGGCACCATTTTTCAACACACATATGCTCATACTCCCTAATAAAATGGGGCATTCGAGTGTAAACATTACCATCTTTTAAATGTAGCTCGTGCCGTACAATTCCAAGCCAATTTACCATTATGTTTTTTAGGGGAAAAGTGTTTAAACATGTTATCTTATTAATCACTAACCCACACCTTTACTCTCTCATAAATCTCCTTATGAACTTTTACACAAATCTCCACCAATTTATTCCAATCTTCGAGTTGTCAGTTGCTTATGTTATGCCATCAATCTCACATCTTACAATAAATTTGATTCTCATGCACATCATTGCATTTTCATTGCATATCCTCTTGGGCAAAAAGGTTAATGTGTTTATGATCTTGAAGGAAAAAAATTCCTTACTTCTCGAGACGTCATTTTTCATGAAAATATCTTTCCTTTACATAACCTTCCACTGGAAAATCAACATGATAATCTAGTCTTACCTCTTCCATGTGGCCTGATTCCTTCTCCAAAGCCCAATCTTTCTAGTCAGCCTACTCCCGTTCTTTTATCACATCATCACATTCAACCTATCTCTTTGGAAAATACAATACTTGATCCTTCACACACACCTTCACTTACCAACCTTTCTCCTTCATCGGATTCTAATCTTACTCCACTTAAGGTCTACTCATGTCGTTCTAAAACCACTGATGTCAAAACCTCATTGGTGCCCCCAGTAAAACATCACCCTTTGTCAGGTCCTTCTTTTTCATCATCTAGTCTGCATCACCCTTCAGTTCTATCGGGCCTCCATCTCACTCCAACCTCGTTGCCTCCATCACCGACTGCTAACACGACACCACCAGACCCAATACTCGATGCCTTCTCTGACCTTCATCGTTCCTCTCACACTCACTAGCCACCTCCTTATCTCTGAGATTTCAAAACGTACCATGTTGTTATCCTAGGCCCTGACATCTCCTCTTACTCCTCATCTGGTGCGTGATATCCATTAAACACGATATGTCTCTTACTCTAGGTTATCTGATAAATACCACTCCTTTGTGCATAATATATCTTAATTGGTTGAGCCGATAACTTATGAACAAGCCTGTCATGATCCTCAGTGGGTTGCAACTATGAATTCTAAGATTAAGGCACTAAAAGACAATAACATTTGGTTTATGGTTCCCCTACCTCCTGGCCAGCGTCCCATTGGCTGCAAATGGGTCTTTAAGATCAAGAATCATGCTAACGGTACAATTGAGCGTCATAAAGTCCGACTTATCGCTAAAGGGTTCACTCAACGTGAAGGCATCGATTACAAAGATACCTTCACTCCATTGCCCAATTGATTACTATTCGTTGCTTATTAGCAGTTATTGCAATAAGACATTGGCCTTTACACCAGATGGATGTGCAGAATGCATTTCTCCACGGTGACTTAGTTGAGGAAGTATACATGTTACCTTCTTCGGGTTATCATCGACAGGGGGAGAACATAGTTAGTCAACTTCACAAGTCACTTTATGCCCTTAAGCAAGCATCTTGCAATTGGTTCCAACGCTTCTCTTGTTCAATTCAAGAAATTGGATTTCAGTAGTTAAAGGCCGATCACTCACTATTTCCACAAGTTCGTAGGGATTTTATTACCTTTGTACTACTCTATGTTGATGATATGGTTACAACATGGAATAATGAGAAGGCTATCAATGATCTCAAGAATTTTCCTAATAGTTGTTTCAAGATTAAAGACCTTGAAACACTCAAATACTTTCTTGGTATCGAAGTTGCTCATTCTAAGGCAGGAATTACAATTTGTCAAAGGAAGTACACATTAGACATATTAGAAGAAGTCGGTTGAGTTGGAGCAAAACCAATAGTTGTTCCCATGGAGCCTGACTTAGTACTAATGGAAACAGGGAGTGAAGCTCTTAAGGATCCCACCCGATATTGCAAACTAGTAGGGAAGCTGCTCTATCTCGCAATTAGCAGGCCTGAAATCACATATTTTGTGAACACACTCAACCAATTCATGAAGAAACCCAAGATACATCACCTTAAGGCTGCTCATTGACTCCTTCAATGCTAAAGGCAGCTTAAGGGCAAGGATTATTATTCTCATCAAATAGTCCACTTCACTTGATTGGATATTGTGATGCCGACTAGGCAAGATGCCCAATTACCCGACGATTTGTAACAGGCTATTGCATCTTCCTTGGTAAGTCTCTTATGTCATGGAAGAGTAAGAAGCAAGCAACGGTTTTAATGTCGTTAGCAGAAGCAAAGTATTGATCCATGACTTGGTTGAGGTATTTATTAAAAGATTTACACACATCACATTCCGATCCAGCTAAGTTGTTTCATGACAATCAAGCAGCCTTGCAGATTGCTACAAACCTAGTGTGTAATGAGTGAACAAAGCACATTAAATTCGATTGTCATACCATTCGTGAAAGAATCCAGAAAAGAGAAATCAAGAAAACCTACGTGTAGACTGGAAATCAAATAGCAGATATATTTACAAAATCGTTGTGATCACCAACATTTCACACACATCTCAGCAAGTTGAATGTCATTGACATTCACACTCCAACTTGAAGGGGAATGTTAAAAGAAAGGAAATCAATCAAGGCAATCAGCATTTATTTGTGATTTGGAAGTCAAGCATTTAATTAGCAATTAGAATAGAGTGATTGTAAGGTCATGATTTTTTTTCTTAAAATAGCTCTACAATTTTTCTGTATATTGAAAAACTTGTAGAGACATAATATATACAATATACAAACACTTATTTCAATTTGTTCAAAGGTTTGAACCTTCAGTGTTTAGTTACAAGGTAAGCACTGGACTACTAGCCCAATGGTACGACATGAGATTATCGTATCGATTTAATCAAACTTACTCTTGCTGGAAGCCAGCTAATCCTCCATTTACCGAACCTTATCCATATGCTAAGATGAGATGTCAGTTGGTTTGGTCATGTATCAGATATATGTTTGGCAGTTAATTGCAATGGAGGATGTACTAAAAAAATAAAAATGTTTACTGAGAGATAATGAGTTTATCACACAAGATCCAAACTGCAGTCACAGAAACTGTTTTTTTTTTTTTTTTTTAACTACCAAAGGAGGCCTAAGCTAGTGAATCAAGGAACACACATTCTAGGATATGCAACACCCATAACATCATGCATAAGAAGACTAAGTCTGCTGGTGGTTGGTCAAGATTGGTCAAGATTATGAGAACCCAGAGACAAGGAAAGTAGTTAAGGTACATTATTGGATTAGCTGATTAACAACAGCTGTTCATGAAAGGCTCCATTTGTTACTTGTAGATTAGGTAGCATAACATCTAACACTTCATCAATATTAATATCAGTTTACAACATAAAAAAGAAATCCTCGAGTAAAACCTGTAAGCCTTGCAAAGGTGACAAGTATTACTCCCAAAGGTATCTACTTCTCATAGATTCACTTGGAATCCACACCATAAATCCATTTGATGGTGATCAAACTTAAACTCTAAAAGGTCACCTGCAGCCCATAGGAATTAGCGCACATATCCTGCAGTGCAATGTGAATGAAATTGAACTCCATTAAGAGTTGCCTCCAAATTCAAAATTAGATATTTGGTATTTTAAAATGTCTCTAAGTGTTTTTTAATTACCTAGACAAGAAGATAAAAACATGCTAAGTCTAATCAAGCATTGGGTTCCAAAAAAAGTTTGTCTGGAGGATCACTATTCATATGGGTATGACGCAAATACACAAATACTATAGAAATGAAGTCACCTTTGAGCATTTCAAAAAAATAAAAAATAAAATTCCCAGCAAAAATTAAACAGAAATCACAAATGTTTATTTACTCCCTAAAAAATAAGGTAATTTATTCCAGAAGCTGCTGGGAACAGATGGTACGAGTAATATGAATTCCATTGGTGAGACACAGACCTTCTCCTTGATGTGATATTTGATTCTTTATCAAGTTTGCTACATGCTGAGCAACCCATACTGAGCCAGACTCAGTGCAAGAGAAATTATGTGTATGACCTTCCCTTTCAATTGATAGAACAACATCAGGGATCTGATTTGAGATCTGGAGTAAAAAAATGGAACAGCAGTTATCACAAACATTGCTATGAAGTTCTTCATTATCACCATCAATATTTAATTTTTCCCAGTCCACATTAATGGTGATTTCCATTTCCTATCTTAGGGTTCTCAGCATACAGTATAATCCACTAATTTGATTTCAAGAAAATAGGAAGTCGCCCAACATTACAAAGGCCACAAAAACTATTTGGCATGATAACTCGGAAAATCCTGATACTTCACATGCAACCTGAATATTAGCACACAATACAGCAGATCTGACTCATATCCCCTGCCTTTTGTTAAACTCTTTTATCTCTAATAATCTGATTAGACCAAACAAAAAAAAAAGAGGCATAGAATCCATATGATGTCTAGGTCACAGCCAAAATGAAGCTGTAAAATTCTTATGTAGAAGGAGCACCCAGGTGGTGTTGTGAAACTGCATCTTAGAGGTATGGCCCAGCAGTTAACATGTGAAATAAGAAGGGATGGAATGATGAGACATGGCATTAAATGCTAATAACCAAACACATGCTCCATTATTGTAACTCAATTATTAGTTCATACTTCATATGCCTAATTCACACATGCACACTCAACAAACAGATTTTTACTTGTATGTCAATAAACAAAAATGAAAACACAACCACACAAATGATATCATTAGTCTTCACAGCGAATGAAGTAGAACAAGCTAAAGATACAATGATCCCTCAAAAGCTTTAGAAAGAGTACCACTTACCTCTTCATACGTTTGCAGTGGGCCCCAGTGGCCATCATCACTAAACAAAAACGTGATTTTGTCCTTATTTTCCGTCATGAATGTCCAGTCTGGTGTCTCCGAAAGCTAAGTAAAAATTTCTTTAGAAAAAATTAGAGATGAGATTTTGTACTGGGTGTTCTCCATTACATATTCAAGAATCTCTCACAGGAAAAATCTATTACTGCAGTTAATAAGTGGCTAGAATAATGGTACTGAGTCAAAAAAACAAAGAATTAGTATCACCTGGGCAGGAAAGATTGAACTTCTGTCCTTACTTTTGAGTCTTAACCTATGTATATTTGACATTAATGCAATATGTTGCATGCGTAAATGCAATGAAATTAAATAGACAGAGAATATCAACAACAGCCAATCGGCACTATCTATGCTCGGCTGTTAACAGGATTCCTAAAGCCAATAAGCTGATTTTGTTGAAGACAACTAGATTTCTGGAATCTGGGCATCGATACCATGTAAAATCACTGCTTTTGGCATGACACTAAAATTCATTGGTGAAAATATTATAACTTAAAAACATTTCAGAAAGTGCAGAAAATTTTGGAAATGGGCGTGCTTTATGTTATAGAAAATGAAAACAAAACACACATGATGTTCCATGAAGCAATTCCAGAGTCATTTTGGTAACGATGTGTTAGAGGATATCAGCATTATGTAATACTCCAATATGGAATCTTCCAATTTTAATCTTATAAGCAAGAGTAACTCGCTGAATTCTGTCATTGTCATAAAGAGCACATTCCGCATAATGTGGTACTGCAAACAAGTGAAACATAAATTAGAGTAAATTCAAAAAGTTCAACACATACATATAGAATTTTCATAACTAGATAAATAATAGAAAACCTAACTTGTTTTGGCATAATTGCATAATTGTGCAAGCATGTGGTCTACAATATCCTCTGCTGTGAATGTCATAGACAGAAATATTTGTAGATTACCCATGCAATTTAACTCCAGCATTGTTGTATGTACATTCAAAATAAATGAAGCCATCACTCTTATCTAGGGCAAGAAATAAGACTATACCTGCAGCAACTGACTACAAGCAGTCTCAACAGCACTAGCAGACCATGATCTCCCAAAAGAATTTAATACAATTAACCTTAAAGCCCACTTAGGTAGCATCCCCAACAATGCTACACCAAAACTAACTACCGCAGAGAGGATGGAGGACCTGAAACAAAAATATTTCTATGATTACTCCTATGCTTTAATTGTAAAATAAAAACTAAATTACAGGAAGATAAGTCTCAAGAGAAACAGTTAACAAAACAGATGGAGATGAAAAGAAAGTGAATGTACTTCTATAACTCAATTGGATTAGTTAATTTACAGCACAACTATGAGTTAATTGGGTCTGTTAGTTTCTGGCCTTACTAATCTATTCAAACCAGATGTTTCATCAACTATAATTCAGGAAATTTTCATCAAAAGTGGACGTTATTTTGAGGTCATGAAGCTTACAAATACAATGAAGTGGGAAAAGTAAAACAAAAATAAAAGAAAAGGGACCATCCAGAGTACATTTTCATTGTCACAAGAGAGCAATGCTCGCCAACCAAGGGGAGAATCAGCAATATTACTTGCAGTAAAGAAAAGAGACAGGGCTTTACGCTGAAATTGTCCCAACAACAGGCTGCCACGTCGACTTTGGGTTTAATGTTAAAAACAGATATAGTGCTATACAATATATCACCTGTAAAGCTAGAACTTAATTTCAGGAAGGTAGGTTGTTTAAAGTCAAGCACCTGAGATATCTAACGTGAAAAATATAAAACAACCATTACCTTCTCCTGAGTTCTCTTCAGCATTTCAATAAATATATATGAGCCAATAGAGTGCCCAACCTTCAGAAAGAAATTGGGTGTCACAACAAGGTGGGATGATAAAGAATCCGTCAAAAGAGAAAACATCTATTATAAGCCAATTTAGCTAAAAGACTGATCCATATGGCTCCTGAAATCGACAAATGAACAAGAAATGCAACAAGATGATTTGTTGATGCATCAGAACTTGAATGTGGAGTTCATCATTTTCTCCACCCAGTCACTCAACATGGAGAGGCAAAACTAATTACTTGAGCAATACTTTTATTGAGTCTCAGCAATCCTTTCACATGGGAAAAACATATTATGAATAATAACACAATGTGAATTGAAATAAAGAAAGAAAGAGCTTGCTCTTGCAGACAGCAAATATTGTTGACGTGTATATATCATTACAAATGCATATGTTGGTAGGACAACCTTGTCCAAGATATAATATGCAATCTTATGGTTCTTTTTACTAAATGATAGGCTCTTTGAGGTTGAAACCTTGAAAATATGGAAAGCAAATTTTCAAAAGATAATAGTCACACCAATATTATAGGAACCTCAATATCTTGCACCTCATTTCTGATGAAGTTTACCTAAAAAAATACAAAGAACAGATGGTAATTATGATTCTGGATAGTATATTGCAAACTAAATCATTTTTTATCAAAACAGAAATTCAGAAAAGAATAGCACCTCTGGAAACAAGGCTCTAACGTTAAACATCACAGAATTACTCAGAAATAAAGACAAATAATTGTTAAAATAGGAGTTAAAACTAGCAGAACAGGAGAAAACATACTTGATGATACTGAATTTTATTAGACTGTTACCATTAGTGAAAACTCAAACAGAAACCAATCCTCCTGACGCTTGATTGATATTGGCTCAAACACGGGCAGGTAGCAAACAAATTCCTAACTCTTAATAAACAACCCCTTACTATCATGGGAGGCCAACCCACCTTATGGTCAATCTGTTCTTGCAATGAGAACAACCTCAATGCTCCCAATCCTAAGAACAAAACACACTATAGTTAATGAGACAAATATGGGAACAAAGCAGTACTGCTACTACAACGGTTCTAAATAACAGAAATGCAAACGGCAATGGTAAAAGAAAAAGCAATTCGGGCTCAGTCTAAATAGTATTGAATCAATCCAAAACAGCAGTCAACGCCGGGTGATTTTTTTTAAAACCATTATCAAAACAGCTGAAATAGTTATTTATTACAGTTCTTTAAGACCCTAGCCACTACTACTACAACTACTACAAAATAATTCATATATAAAAAACTTGCAATAGCATGAATATATTTGTATTATATTCAAAGTACCTTTTTCGCGTGAGAAATGTGCCCAATAGCTGTTAATGAACAAGAAAGGCAAAATCAATTAGGTAAATTTGAGAAAGAAACTAACAGCACATGAAAAGATAGAAGTAGATAGAGAATTGCCTGTTATGGATGCAACACCATCAAGCAGCTCATATAAAGATTCCAAAAAATCCTTGTAGAATGCAATTACACCTGTCATTATTCAACTCTCAGCCTTTACGCGGAATTTGGGAACTTTAGGAGTAAAAAATGAAAGCACTGAATTGAATTCTCATAGAAAACTTCTTGTAAACAAATAACCAACCAGGATTTCCAGGAATGAACGAAACATGCAATTTTGGATCATCAGCGCGAATCTCTAGCAATTCAGTAGTGTGACTGACGGTAAAAATTAAAAAAAAAAAGTCATAAAATTACAAAAATACACATGAAATAATGAAATAAAAGATTAATATTCAGAAGATGGACATTGAAATATCTAGAACATTGCAGAAACGAGAAATCACAGGTTTTCTGAAATTCTCGCGAATCATGTTGCTACTTAAACATCTTCCTCTATACTGCTTCCTACAACTCAGTATCGCTGATACAGAGACAGGTGAAAACTCAAACAGTTGAGGAAACGAATAATCAATAATTTGAAAATTAGAATTCAAATTTACCTTGAATTAAAAGAGCGGAGTCGAGAATCGGGAGGAGGAAGACGGACTGGAACTAACCGTAGCTGACTCGCCTTGCCTGATATAAAGCTAACGACTCCTCTCATTTTTCTTTTATTATTATTATTTGGTGGGTAGTTTCGTCATAATTTTATTTAGCTAAAGTGTCGTTTGCCCCACTCCGCACGACAGCACGGGGGTCAGTCATAACCGGACATAGGGCTAAAATTTAACCCGGTGTTAAATAAACGGAAAGTCGTTTGTATCCATTATGTGATTTTTTCTTTTTTTTAAGCATTGTAGAAGAAAAATTAAATTGATAAGATTCGAACCTTGACGTCTCATTATGTCATCATTGAACCCAGAGCAAATACACACTTAGTGTGTACACTCAATAAATAAAATAATTAAAATTAAATTTAAAAGGATGATCTTTATATTTGAAAAAAATAAAAGTATTATAATAATTTTTATTGACAATTATAAATAAATATTTGAGTGGTCATTCACTTATATATAAAAAGATTTTTTACACGTGCAATTTGCCTTCCATTTATGTAAGTACTAATTGTGAATACGTGAGCTGTATGATATGATTATGATAATAAATTTTATTTTATTTTATTTTTAATAATTAATTAATTAACTAAAATTAGTATGCTAATAATAATTAAAATTTATTGTTATTTGTAATATATTATAATTTTATAAAAAATTATTTCTAATTATATTTTTTAAGTAAATAAAATAATAAAAGTAAAGAATTATAATTAAATTAATATAATAACGTTTAATAATAATATAATTATTTTGATAAAATAAAAAATATAATTTTATTTTTTTCTTAGTTGGTGATTTTTTTCTCTTTAGTTCTTTTTTCTTATTATATAAAAAAATTAAATATTTATTATTATTAAAACCCTGAAGAGAACTCACATGAAAACTTCTATAAAATTTTGGAATTGTTTTTATATGGAAAACTTTCTATGTTATTAAATTTTCTAAATTATTTTTACATAAAAAATTTTATATTAATTTGTTGATTAAGTGATTAATTATTAGTTTATTGTCACATGAAAAATAAAAATTCACTATATTTCTATTTATTAAAAATATTTTGTTGGTAATATAATTATTTAATAAATAATAATTATTCGCCTACAACTAAATTGAGATTAGAATTAATTTATGCATTGATAATGATAATGAAAACTCTTGTATATATTTAGTAACTTGACATTCTATCTATCTTTGGTGATTATAAGCAAATAAGATAGGTAAATATTTATTCAATATATATATACTCGAATGCATGTAAACAAGTAGTAAAATCCCTGTTTTAGAGGTCAAATAGGAGAAATCTAATTGATGTTTAGTTTAATAAGATGGACAAGGTTTAGAATTTAAACATATCTTCCAACTTTCAGAACTTGAAGTGAAAGGGGGCAAAATTAGAGAAGTGGCATGTAGCCATCTACCATATGGTTTCAAGCTAAAATTACCTGACTTAACAAAGCGTTCAAAGAAGGAGTGAGGAGTGGTATTAAGATCCCTTTTCTCTATATATTTTCCATGTTTCAATAAATAAAAAGGATGATAAGAATATTTCAGATTTTTTTTTTTTTTTTTTTTTTTGCTTTTTTCAGAAATTATAAATCAAATAACACTCCTAGCCCCAGAAAGATGGTTTATTTAAAACGTCATAGTACAAAGAATGGGATGAATAGTGTCTGTCCAATTGCCTAGTGATCATGAAATCAATCACTTGAATTATAAAATATGTGCAATATCTGACTTCATTGTGTCAGAGCTTAATACTTGAGCGTTTATTGTGCTTGCTACGTGCTGAGCAACCCATACTGAGCCAGCCTCGGTGCAACAGAAACTATGAGTGTGGCCTTCCCTTTCAATCGAAAGGGCCACACCAGGGACCTGCTTCGCAATCTGTGAGAACAAAAGGTTAGTTAAATATAAGCCAGGAAAGTCAAACTTAAGAATGTCAGAAAGAAAAATGATGCCAAATATCAAATTACAGAACAATCTCAACATGCATATATAAGCAGCAATGCAAGCTGAGCATCATGAAACAAATATGGAACAAATATGACAATAACTGCAGTAGTTACCAATATCGTCAGAGATACTGCAGTGTCAGCTGCATCTATATTTGATGCTTCCCAAGTGTTTAATTACAAAATAATACGTAATCTCCATTCCACATGGTAAATAATTTATGGAACAACTCTATATTGATGAATTTGAGGGGAAAAGACCTATTCTAATAATGAAAGCTTCTTCCATTAGTTGCAATATTCTAATAATAAGAACAGTTCTTATGTGAAATTAACTGTCACTAACATCCCATCGCCATTAAACTCCAAATATGTATCATCATTGCTTCTGAAGGAGGTCTATTGTAGAACACCTCCATGGGAACAAAAAGGATACCTAGTTGTCAGCCATGATGTTTCAGAAGAGACTTTATGCAATCCGGTCATCTTCTTTATCTCGCCTCATCATCCTTCAATATCACCATGATCTATGGATGATCGTTCACTGTCCAAGAGTTTCATGCCAAATCATAGAATCATGCAAGTATTATTTTGAACGTTGTACACGTATACAAGCAAATAACCCCAAAGCATAGAAGTGCAACACAAAAATATAGCAGTCCACAGATTACAACTACAGATCTGATCCACGATATGAACTCAAATTATGAGTCCATTTCCATATGGGTTAAATAGGTACTTCAAATGTACATACTCAATATTCCTTTGAATCTTATTAAAGGATGCAATATTTCCGTAGTAAATTGTGAAGATATCACTCACCTCTTCAAGCATTTCCAGTGGACCCCAGTGATCATCAACACCAAACAAGAATGTCATTTTACTCTGATTTTCTCTCACGAATGCCCAATCTGGTGTTACCGAAAGCTAACAAAAAAAGTCATAGTTAACACAGGGTTGTAGACATACTTCAACACTCTCACATCAAGATTGCTGCCCACTTAAATCTTTTGCTGGAGTAGAAGAGGTGGCATATTTATTGTACATATAAGTGGACAAACAAAGTACTAAATTTTGTGAAAAATATTTTATCCAAACACTATGTCAAGTGTCATTTTGGAATAATTTGTAAGATAACAAAAAGATTATCATTCATCCTACAATTTACTATTTTAATCTGATAAATGCAATGTTGTCAAAATCGCGAGTTGACTCGTACGATTTTACGAGTCAAATTCATGTGAACAATTTAACTCGTACATAAAATCGAATTTGTGGTAAAATCGAGTGAAATCAAGTGTTGACTCATTAAACTCGGTGAAATAAGGTGAAATCGAGTTTTGACTCATTATTTGTTCTTTTTATTTTTCTATCTAATTTTCTAACCCTGTTTTTATATTATTTCTCTTTTATTTTTCTCCCTTTTTTGTTGCTAGAATACTCGATTTTCTCCCCTTTTTTGTTTCTTGTTAATCGATTTTTTGTTACTGGGACTATACATTAATTATTAATTGTCAATTGACTAATCCTATATGACTAAAATTGAAATAACTAACTACTACTGTTGGAGTGTAAAGTTTTACACAAAAAAATGACTTTTAAGTTAGTGATGATATTTGTCATTATTAGTGATAATATTTGTGAAAATACTAATAATGAGTCTTTTGGTGGCAATGAATTTGAAGATGATGGAGATGGAAATAGCAATGATGATGATGTTGATGAAGAGGAAGGGGTTGATTTGAATAAGAATGTTGATAACTTTTTTTAAATGTTATATTTTATTTCATGTAGTATTTATTTATTTATTTGACATTATTAACTTAAATGTGTAATAGATTTGAACTAATTTCTTTTAGATATTTTAATGTTATGATATGAGATATGAACTTGAATATCTTTATACACATATTTTCTTATGATCTTTTTAATATAATTATGTAAGGTCATAAGAAAATATCTGATTTATATTTTTAAATATGTATAATTATTAAAACGAGTATTTTTACGATTGGTGATGATATTATACTATAAGATACAATTATACTATTTAAATAGTATAATTATAAATAAATAAGTATTTTCAATATAATTATACTATTTAAATTTAAATAATTATACTATTTTTACGATTGTATCTTATTTATATTTTTTTAAATATATATAATTTAAATTTAAAAAATATCTTATTTATATTTTTATATATGTATAATTATATTTTAAATAGTATTTTTACTATCCAATTTTACGATTTCGATTGTAAGGTCCTCTACCGATTTTAGGATAAAAAAACGAGTTTGACAACCTTCGATAAATGTACCTTTTTGAACTTTGTCAGTGCCATCAAGATCATATTCCTGAAGGTATGCTACTGTCAAAAAATAAAATATAAAATGAAAATCGGTTCACAAATCCAAAACCTGTAGAAATGGGATATCTAATTTGTGACAACATCAGTTAAAAAGAAAATCAATGCAAATATATGGTTTGGAAAATTTATGTGTATGTATGTCCTTGAAGAGGTAAGAAGATTAAGCATGCAACAAGAAATCCAACTGTTTAAAGCTTGTCTGAAGCATATCTGCATGCCAAGAAGGCAACTCTTAATAAGACCACACCCTTAGCAAGTGACTGCAAGCAGCCTCAACAGCAGTAGCGGACCACAACTTTCCTATAGAATTTGATATAATTATTCTTAAGACATGCCTAGGGAGCACTCGCAATGATGACACAAAAACTAAGCAAAGCAGGCAGAATTGAGGACCTGAAATTCACAAATTCTGCCATAAAAATCTCATGCATAACTGGCGTATTCACAACAGTCAAAACTGAGAAAACAGAACAGTAATCAAACACCAATTGATAAAATAATCATGACAATAGAGACTGGAAAAGAGTATAACCAATCCTACAACTGTCAATTAAATTCGATTGACTAATTTCTATAAATTCTGGTAATGTGTATCTCTTCAAAAACTAACCTGATCTAGACAAAAATAAATTAGAACAATTACATACAGTTGTTTGTTTTAATAACTTAGGGATTTTTTTTTTTTTCATTCCTATGAGGGAAACCAAGTCCTTAGAGCATTAGTTGCAAGCCCATCAATGGATGCTTCTTTCATTAAAGAAATGAGTATTAATTCTAGAAATTTCTTTTGCTCTTTTTTGAAGCACCGTTAGGGAGCTATGATGCAACTCTGGGATTGACAACAGGACCATGGATGAGATTGTTATGGAATTCTATTTGTAACTCAGAATCTTTGTATTTCTTTAATTTCTGTGGCAGTATATGTGAATTTCAGATTTAATATTCATTTCATTAGATCCAAAAAATCTTCTGCCAAATATCATAAAAACCTTCATCAATTAACATCAGATTCTTCAAATACTTTCCTCAAAATATTCTTCACACATGCTGTTTTGTAAACCTTTTTCAAAGTCACCTACATCATTTTGGGAGTTAAGTCAACTTCTGTTTGCTATATTATGTTGTCACCAATGAATGCTAGGAAACATTCATCAAAGCAAATGAAAAATTTAAAATCAAAAAGAAAAAAGGTTGGATACTAATTTGCTAAAAAAAAAACAATGGATGTGATCTGGTAAAGGTAGGGTAACATTGTTGCTCATAATAATGAAAGAGCTTCACTCTGCAATTTTCTTGATGCTCGTCTGCTTCTCTGATAGAGGATCAGCCATCAAAAAAGGATAGAGTCCTATATTTGACTTATGAAGCCAGAGGGAAATTGTCAAGAAGCAGATATTCTAAGTAAAAAAAATTGCATAAGAAACAGCATGAAAATTGCTGAAACTGTGAATTCTGCAAAGCAATCATCACCTCAGGAGACCTCCTTAGTGTTTCAATACATATGTAGGAAGCAATAGAATGTCCAACCTTTGAAGAGAAATTGCACATTAGTCACCAAAATTTTCAGTTAGGAAGTTAGATCAACTACCAAAGCTAAGACTAATCTTTGAAATTCTAAAACTAACACTTAAAAATACAATTAAGTCAGTACTCAAGACCTAGAAATAGGAAATCAAAATCCCACAAACATATCATTCGATAAATAACGACAATGTTAGTGCATTAGCACTATTTTATTAATAAATAAAATAGAGTACTGTGGACAGTCTTCTTCCACAAAACAGAAGACATCACTTTTTTTATCAGAAACAATTGTTGCTTTTTGATTTTGCAAAGCCTAAATGTGTGTATTTATCAATGTGTAGTGTTATTATGATCAGACATTATATTGTATTTTAAATTTTCCAAATTTAAAGGGTATAATGAATGGGTTGACCCCATAAAAATAAAATATAAATTCTAAAAAGAAAATGGCCTGACCAGAACTACAGGAACACCAACATTTTTCAGATCCTGTTCAATGAAATCCACCTGCAGAATTTGCATCATCAGGTGGAATATATTAAGGGAAGGCATTAAGAGAATTCTATATAGTTCAGAAAACGGTAAGGCATTAAGTATAATTGTTTCAGCCCACAAAATTAAAAGAAAGAATATGATTCAGAAAGAGGTAAGGAATTAAACGAAGTTCATATGGTTCTTAACAAGGTGATAAAAAGTTGAATTGAAAGTTAAAGTTAGCATTCCAAAGAAAAACAAGTTTGTTGACAGTTGGGCCTAACTTTGATTAACTAAATTTTAAGGGAAATTTCTCACTAACATGAATTCCAATTTCAGTTGCTCAACTCTGACCAGCACCGCAAGTTCAATGAGCAGAGCTCAAACAGCTTGAGTTAAAAGGTCCACCAAGCTTCCAGTTCTAAATGAACGCATTCAGAGCCTTTATCCTTACACGGAATAGGTTTCTGAAAACAGAATCTCAAGTCCTAAGATATTTGTGGCCTCTAACATAAGGCCAACATTCATCTCAATGTCAGTAAAGCAAGTAGAAAGATACCTTATGATCAATTTGTTGTTGTAATGAGAACAACTTGCCATGCTCCCAGTTCTAGCAAGAGAAAATTTCAAGTAAGAAATGCACAGCTACAAGTCAACAAAAAGAAACAAATACTTAAAAAAAAAAAAAGAAAAGAAAAAAACTCATTGCATAGAATGGGACACCTTTACACAGTGAAACAAAACCAATCTGTGAAACAAATGATGATTGATCCTAATCTTCAGAAAACGACATCCATGCAAATTCTACTCCACTTTCAGTACCTTTGCAAAAAGTTGAGCCTAGAATTCTGATCCCGGCCCACATGGCAATGGATAAATAAAACTAGATAAAGGCTTCGTTTGTTTCATAGAAAATAACTTGTCTGAGGAAAATATTTTCTGAGGAGGAAAATATTTTCTGATGTTTGAAACACACTATAAAAAATATTAATTTTATTTTAATTTATAAGATTATGAAAAAATTAGACCATAAATATTTTATATTTATACTATTTATTATTTAATATAAGAAAAACACATTAAAAATGAATTTTTTTTTGTGTATCTCACCTATCACTAGCGATCACTACCGGTCGACAATGACCGGTGACGGATGTTGATAGTTAAGGATGACCAATATAATAAAAACATATATTTATATAATTTTATTTTTCATTTGGATGAGTTTGTCAAAGTCCGGAATATAACTTAATTTTCTATTTGACTAAGAAAATATTTTCTGTTGACCAATTTTTCTGGATGTACCAAAGAAAATGAGGGAAATGTTTTCTTGAAAAATATTTTCTATGAAACAAACAAAGCCAAAATGTTTTTGCAATGATAATTTCAGGAACAACACTTTGCTATCTCTGAGCCCAATATCAACAAAAAGCATTTACCTTTTTGGTGTGAGATATATGCCAATAGTTGTTGATGAATTCAAAGAAGCTATCGATCAATGAGACTAATGACTACATTCCAAATCCAATAACCAACAAAAGGAAATAATGAGAGAGCAAGAATTGCCTGTAACAGAAGCACTTCCTCCAAGCAACTCATACAATGATTCCAAAAAATCCTTGTAAAATGAAACAACACCTGCATTAGAACAAACCCATCATAGATTAAGTCCTAAATGTTGTATAACGTATACTATTTCTAAAAGACTATTGTTCCATTATTTTAGCTTTATAATATTTTATTTTTATCTATAAAATTATCTTTATCTCTATGTACACATTTTTTACTTGGTTTAAAAGTACAAAACTAAAATCCTAATTTTATGTCATGTACAGATATGGATTAACGTTATGGTTCCTATTATTTTGCTATATTCTTGCTATAACGTTGTTTAATGTTAACAATATATTTTCTTCAAATACAATAATAACTCCTGCTACTGTTTTGTTGGGTTAATAAGATAATATAAATAGCTTGCTGTTCTTGTTTCCAGAACACATCTTCTGAAGAGCTGTTATATCCTGCGGGGCAACAAAACCTTTGAGACAGTGTTCTATACGTCTCAGCTTTGTTCCCTTTTGTTGTCTCAATTTCTTTGTTCTTTTTACATCATCTAAAATCCCTAATCACTATCACAAAGGAACTAAAAACATCACACATCAACTCCATCATTAAACCTGGGTTTCCACGGATAAAGAGAACATGCAGTTTAGGATCATCAGAAGGGATCTCCAGCAACTCAGTTTTGTAACTGTCCACAAAATCATCAGATATTTAAGTAAAGCATAAATTTTCGATAGTCAAGAGAACAATTCTACTAATAATAATAATAGTAGCATACCAGGAGACATTGCATAAACGAAAAGTAACAGTCTTTTTGGGTTTGAAATGGGAATTTTGATGGCACATTTCTCTCCTTTTGTTACGGTTTGACCTACTACATTTTACAAACAAGCAAACAAACAAATAAACAAATAACATCGATGGATTTCAATAAAGAAAGAAATTGAAGAAGAAAAGAAGTTAAGGAACTAGAATTATTATTCCTAATACTATCATTGTTATTGTTATTACCTGGAGAAGAAGGAGGCGTAGGCAGGAAGTGCGAGAGAGAAGAAGATGGAGAAAAGGCATAAGGCAATATTGCATTTGGTTCGTATAATGTGGGATTCGTTTCATTTTTTTTTTTTTTAAATTGTTGTTGTTTCGTGTGGGGAATGATCGCTGATAATGTCGCTCGCATGATAATGGCACCTTTCCGGAATCTATTGTTCAAGGGTCCCCCAGTCTCAGCAGCTGCAGTTCATGGATACCCGTTTCAGAGACGCGGTGCTACAGCCAATTTTAATCTCATATTAATATAATTTTAAATATTTAAAATAATAATTTTATTATTATAAATAATTTTTATTTTAATAAATTATTATAAATAATTCATAAATTACCCACTTAATTTAATGTTTTAGACAACATTATAAATACTAATTTTTACTCTTCATGCATTTCACATGATTAAAATAATTATTAGATATATAAATTAGTTATTTTTTAATTTTATATTCATACAAATGAGAAACAAATTATGTAAAATAAATTATTAAAAATTTTCTAAAATACAAATAAAATAAAATTTTTAATAAATATGATTTTTCACTAATAATTGAATGAAAAAAATAAATTTAAGGCCAAATGATGAAAAAATTAAATATAATAGCAAAATAAGAATTATGTAAGATTACCAAAAAGTTAAATAAAATAATATCAAAAAATAAAAAAGATTTTTCCATCACCCATCATCAATATACATATTCAATGTAATAATTAAACTGTCAAAATGATATTATAATAATATTTCTATTTATAAATATATTTTAAAGAAATTTAATGTATACTAAAATTTTACTTTTATTACTCATAAATTGAATGCATAATAAGATTTCTTTCATAAATTATGAGAGAAACACTTTTTTTTTAATTATAGTTTTACTATAAATTTTTTGTACTTTCATTATTTTATGATATTGCATAAGAATTTTTGTTATAGGCATTAACATCTCTCTAGATAATACAATATAGAACTATCCATATGATAAAATATTTTATTTAAATAAACTTTAATATTTGGTATTATCTGACTTTTAATTTTATTAATGAACTTAACAAAATAGAGATATATTATAAATTATTTTCTTTTAAATTAAAAAGAGATATCTTTCATTTTCAGTTAAAAAGGGAGAAATTGTTTATAAAAAAAATTTTTTTTGTACATATTATCCATAGTTATTTCAACATAATGATATTTTTATTAAAATTCTTACAAATCATTCTTGTGATATTACACAAGTCATTTGATGGAGCCAAATTTAAATTATAGTTATCTTAATTTATACTATATATAAAAATAACTAACTAAGAAAAATTTTTTAAATATAAAAGGGTATAAAAATTTTTAAATTGTCAATAATAATCTTAAATTAAAAATTTTAATTGGATGGATATATTTTTTTATAGAACTAATTATTATTTCAATCTTTGAAATTTGTGATATTTGAAATCTATACTATTTGTACTATATTTCAATCTTTAAAATATGTAATATTTAAAATCTATGTTATATTATTTATAAAAGTGGTTAATTAGAAAAAAAAAACTTTAGATATAAAAAGATATAGAACTTTTTTAAATTGACAATAATAATCTTAAGTTATAAATTTTAATTAGATGGATAATATTTTTTATAGAATTAACTATTATTTTAATTTTAGAATTTATGATTGTTTAAAATAACTATACTAATTGATAATGATATTTATATCTTTAAATTAGTGTTACTTTATTTTTAAATATTTAAATTAAGATAAATACAATTTATTTTGAGTCCATCAAATGGCTTATGTAATTATGTAAGAATAATTCGCAAAATTTTCTATGAAAATATCATACATACTAACACAACCATGAGTTAATATGCAAGAAAATAAATATTCTTACTAAGAATTTTTCTCTCTCTAGCTGAAAATGAAAGATAGTTTTTTAATTTAAAAGAAAATGATATATATTATGCCTCTATTTTATCATACCATCAACAAAACTCAAATGTCAAATAATACCAAATATATGGCAAATGTTTTTTTATTTAATAATTATATACTCAAAATAATAATATGTTAATGCCAATTCAATTATCAAAAAATAAAGCAAGAAATTATTACTAAAAATAAAGAAATCATATTATACAAGTTAAAATTAAATTGAATGTTCTTCTAAATGCATTAAACTTTATCAACTTTTTTTTTAAAAAAAAAATAAAGCTTGATTTTTAACTATCATAAATTCTCACTTTGTATTCTATTTAGAAAAACAAATTTATTGGATAAATTCTAATATACATTTAGAGTATGTTTAGTACACTAAGAAATTAAATGATGATAAAATTTTTAATTCATTTTTATATTTGATAATTTAATTTTACTTTAAAAATTCTTAAAATCTTATTAATAAATTGATTTATTTACCTATAAATCATAAGACTATTATATATATATATATATATATATATATATATATATAGTAGTTGTGAAAATTTTACTAATATTTGAATTCTATTTCACTGTGTGCTAAAATATATCAAATAAAAAACATTAAAATCCTAAAATTTCATTTTAAAAATATCAATTGATTCTTTTTTTTTTTTTAATGCAATTAATTATGCGATGAATATGCGTATACCGATCCTCAAATAGAGTGAATTTCGCTGTGAGACTCATACTATGTGAGCATGGGAGTACACAGATTCAGTGTAGAAAACAATTGCCTAAATTTATTTGTTTCTAGTTGTCAATAATAATAATAATTGTGCATAACATGGACCAGAAGAACGCAAATGGCATTGCATTGTTGGGTGTAAGGCCTTAAGTCCTCTGAATAATAGAAATTATATTTACAATCTCATCTTTTTTCTTTACATTCTCTTTTTTTTTTTTACAACCTCTTTTTATTTCAAATTTTTTTCCACAATTTCTCTCTTTTTCTTTTCTACCCTTTTAATATTTACAACCTTTTTTTCTCATTTTCAATTACATAATTTATTTTCAGCATAACCTCCAAATGCTTTATATTAAAATAAATCATCAACTCAAGATAAATACTTTATAATTACATTCATGATTTTCAAAAAATCCTATATTTATAATAATGAACGAGAAATTCTATTTACAACTTCTTCTTTTTTTACACTTTTTTTTAGAACCTCTTTTTATTTAAAATTTTCTTTCCATAACTTCTCTCTTTTCCTTTTCTACCCTTTTAATATTTACAATCCTTTTTTCTCATTTTCAATTGTATAATCTATTTTTAACATAACCTTCAAATATTTTATATTAAAATAAGTCATTAATTCAAAATAAATACTTTATAATAACATCCGTGATTTTCAAAAAATCTTATATTTATAAAAACATTAAATATTGTTAATTAAATATAATATATCATCTAAATTAATTATTTATAGCATAACCATATTTACATTATTAAGACACAGTGATTCAAATACTTTAATACAATCAATATATGAGATTTTTTATTTTTAATCATAATCATATCAATATTTGTGTCAATTATACATAATAGAAGGTATTGTTGTAATTTGGTCCATCAATACTTAAAATAAAAATATTTTATTTAATTAATTTATAGAGTATGATAAGTTTTAATAAAAAAAATTATTAAGTGTGATAAGCTTTAATAATATAAAGAGTTGTATATAAATTGTAATTAATTTATAGAGTGTGCTAAATTTTAATAATACAAAAAGGTTGTACATAAGTAATAAGGGTGAAAAAAATAATTTATTTAGAGTATATAAATAATATAATTTATCAAAATTTAAGATAAGTGTAAAGAGAAAATTGAGGGTTGCAACTAAATTTTCTCGTAATAAATATATTGTGTTGTGTTGTTAGTGGGCCTTAAAGTGGGAAGCCGAGTTAGTGGAACACCCATTTTTCTTTTACATTTACATGGAAAATTAAAATCAAGAGAATGTAACATTTATTATGATTAGCCATTTAGCTCTCAAAATTTTTATTTATAATTGACTACATATATTAAAAAAAAAAAAACTCTTGAATCAGCTTGTGTGATAAAGATCTCATAGTGACAACAGAAAAATACTTATATATTATTTCAGGGATGGAAATTGGTTTGGTTGGCCACCCAATACTCCATTATCATTTGAATATTTTATGAAATCATTACGAGCTTGCTTCTAGGCTTAACCAATAGCATAATTTAATACTATTCTCTCTTTCAAATCCTCCCTATTATAATTAGTACAGAGCTTTTTAAAAAAAATTAATTAGATTTGTAATTTTTTACTTATATTAATTGTATTGAAATTTAATGTATGACAATGATTTGCAGTTTATCATGAACGTATAATTAATGATTTGCAGTTGTCATGTACTTATAATCAAAGACTTATAGGATTATATTATGGGTTTGTTTAGTTTACATGTTGTTGATTGCTTTTGCTAATTGTTGATTAATATTAAGTGTTTGATAAAAATATTATTGTTGTTTATAAATATAATCACTACTATACACATAAATTTTTAAAAATTAAATAAATATATTTCATATCTTAGATTTTTAAAAAATAAATAACATATAACCATCTATAAAGTATTTATTAAAACATTTGTAAATTAAACTTTTTAATAATACTTACATTCAACATTAATTATAAATATAATAGTGATTTTATTAAAAAATTAAATAATACATTAAATATAAATAATACTATCAAAATTAAATAATTTATTATTATCAAATAAAAATAACATTAAAATAAGTACTAAAGAGTTAATATAATAAGTCAATAATATATTTATCTTTTTATTTATAAATGTAAAACTTGTCGATGAAAAGTAATACAATGAATATTTTTTTGAATTTGAGTCGATGAATAATTTATCAATTATCAACTCCGATTTTGTAATAAACTGTTATATTAATCAAACATATGCTCTACATTTTTTATAAACTAAACAGTAAAAGAACTCTTCAAAAAGAAAAATAAACACTTCTATATATCAAAAATTGAACAATCATTTTAAATCTCGAATATATATTTTTTAATATATGAGATTAGAAGTTTCAAAATTCTAATGACACGAGCGCATCAATATGGTTCACATTGTGGACTATTCGAAGGAAAGGAATCAACCCAACGAACCTGGCATAGTTTGACTTATAAAATTTTCTAGAAGACTTAGCTAATGAGTCGTTCTTTATTCACGACCTATCATTTGATTAGTATTGAGCCAAATATTATATTATATGCTTCTTCTCTTTTTTTTTTAATATTATGTTGACTGGCTCCCGAACTCTTTTTTTCTTTTTTCTTTTTTTTTGTTTTTTTTTAAAAAAAACCATTTGTGCATTATTTTGATCTTTGGAGGCTATTGGTTAGTTAAAGATTTGACCTAACATCACAATTCAGTATTGTTATTTTGGCATCCTTGGCTTAAATAAAAATAAATATCTGAAAAACTTGACTGTATGAAATTATTTTTTTTTTTAAAAAAAAAAGAGAATATGAATATAATTAATATTTATGCACTATTTTTTTTCTATGTTGAATGAGTTGTTAAGTGATGCATACTCCTTTCTAAACTCAATAACAAAATTTAAGCATCAAATTTTTTAACATAATAATTATTTTTAGTATTTATGGTAAGATATCATTAGATCAATCAAATTATATGTGAATCAAAATTAAATCATTTTTTAAAGAATTTTAAGGGTATATCCTTCACCATATTCATCCGTCTAAAAATACTATATATTAAATTTATATATAAAACAAAATTAATTAAACAGTGGGACTTATGAGAATTAACATGGTAACTAAAGGGAATGAAGAGGATCTGTCTAATTAAAATTCAGATTTGACTCATACACTATACTACATTTGGGAACAAAATGTTAGAAATCAACAAGAGTCGGCTCAAACGCGCAATAAAAATGAACCTTCTTTTTATTTTCTTCGTAAGTTGTTCTAGAAGAGTAAATAAAACTCATCTTTTAATTGGTCTTATTTCTTTCTAGAATGCAAAATGTTGAAATTTCAAAAAAAAAAATTCAGATTTATCATTTTAAATTAATGGGTTTTTGCCACCAATTTATTAGAAATAAATATTTTTTTATTTCAGAGTTCATGTCTCATATATAAAGAAATTTTCTTCCCCAATTCTAAAAAAAAGAATTGCTCAAATTAGGTACATATCTCCAACCATATTCTCAAAAATGTTTTACCAAAAAAAAAATCTCATTTTACCTTTTACAAAAAAAAAAAGGAGAAATACAATAAAAATAACTCAAATGATAAAATTTGAACTCCAAACTTATTATAAGATGTGTAATTCATTTAATTAGCCTATGTTGTAAATAAAAAAAAAATAGAGAGAATAAAAATTAAAAAAAAAAAAGAATAATTTCTGTGTATGATTTTATTCATAGTAACATTTATTTATAATATCAATTGTTAGAGATAAAGATAAACATCTAATAATACTAAAATATTATTATAACAGCCTATGTTTTTTATTTTTTTTCCCATTTTAATTACTTTTATAATACGAGATATTTATATATTTTCTCTCCTTAATTTAATTATTCTTTAAATTTGTTAAAATTTAATAGATATAAAGATATTGAAAAATTTAATCGAAAACTCATATTTTGCATATACTTTTTAAAAAAATTATATAATACTGAGCACATTAATATGATAAATTTAGAATTATAAAAATAGGTACACAAATCAACTGCACTGAACTAGGCAAAAAATAATTTCTTTATTGACACACACAACGTAATCAACTTTTTAATTAGAACCCAAAAGCACGTCCCTATCATTGATGGCAATAAGTTGGCCAACGAATCCTTCAATGTCAAAATTGCCCTAATTCTAGTTGAACATTCTATGATTGAATTTTTTTTTTGAACCAATAATTTTATTCATGTGGCCAAAAGAACCAAATCCTGAACCAATAAATTACATAAACAAGGAGGACGTGAAAAAACTCAATTTAGAGGATATTTCTTTAATTTTATTTTCTTTGCTATCTAATTTGCACATTTATTTGCAATTTTGCTTATATATGAACTAAAATGCATGAATTTATTCTTAATCTTATAATAATGTCCTAAATAATAGCTGCTATTTCTCACGAGGGATATTGAGATTTCTATATTATATAGAATTAAATAAGAGAATTAATGATTAAAAGGAAATTATTTGACTTAAATGATTTTGCTTTATTTTCTTTCAGGGAAATTTAAAATTTTTCTAGTATTTTATAATAAAAAAAATTCATTCTTGAAGTCTTGATTGATGACGAAGTCCTCCATGGTCGTCGTCGTCGCCTATTAATTAAACAATAAAATGGGTCATCTATGAGTTACTTGCCAACGTAGGAAATGTGACCTTAAGTTTCTTTTCATGAAATTTTCCATAAATTAAATGATGGAATGGAAAGGCCGAAGTCTATGTTCTTATTATTGAATACTAATATACTAAAGAATTAATTTTACTAGGAAGTTGAACATTCAAATATGACAATGAATGGATTATTAGACACGGTGTGTAAAATTTTAGGAAGATGGTTTAAGCAATCTAGAAACCTAATTTTATTTGAATATTCACATCAATAAGAACATATTATATTTTTCATATTTCATTTCTAACCCTAAAACATGAAAATAAAAACAAGTATAATTCAATTTCAATTGTTAAAAGAGATTGTTTGAAACAAATGGATTCTATATAATTTTTTTTATTAATTTACAATTTTATATATATTCTAAAATTTGTTATGTTTCAACTAATTGCATTCTAATAAAATCAGTAAATCTTGTAACTTTTGCACATCAATGTATCAAATATCAAACATGAATTCCTTTACTTCTATTATATTAATTCCAATTTTGAACATGATGAAAGACGATATCATACCATAATTCTGTAAGTTTGAATGTTAATGTTGAAATTTTAGTAAAATTATAGTAGTGGGTTTTACATGATGCAATTTTTATTAATTAAATTTTTTGAGTTGGATAACACACGAATGATTTCTTTTGGTTAAAATTAAATTTTGTTATTCAACAATAAGGTATAAGTTCAACAATAGGCTATAATTTTATATAATTTATAGTAAAATAAATAACAATAATAAGAGCAAAATGTCTTTATTTTGTGTATGTATTTGTATTATATTGATCTAAAAAAATAAAAGCAATTACTATGCCATTGAATTAGCCCAATAATTGGTTTCTCTTGTAATGCAAGAGATTAAATCCGTTATGCCATTAGATTTTTTTATTAATTTATATTTTATTATGTTTAATGTTATCATTAATTTCTTTTCTTTTCTTTTGTTGGTATTCAGGTAATTTTCATTTTTTTATCTCTCATATATATATTTTATATAAATTATAAATTAAATTACTTATCTTATTAAAAGTTTGGAATATGGTAGCAATAGTTTTAATATAAAACTGAATCCACCGAATCCGTACCCATCAGAACAACATCCAGAACATAACTGCCCTCATTTTTTAAGTAGATTGAAATGACCAAAATACCCATTCCATCACAAGAAATCCCCTATTAGTACTCTGTAATACTCAAAAAGGAGGCGTCCCTGCCAAGAAATCCCCTCCCCTTCCCCTCCATTTTTTCTCTCTTTATCCACTCTTTCTTTAATCCAACGAATCTCCCTCTATATATATACATTGATTCCTTTATTCAACTTATTTCTATATCTTTGACAATTTCTCTTCTTCTTCTTTATTAGTTCTCTTCCCTATCCTCTCTGGTCTCACGTTTCTGCCAACATATTGTATTATTTTTCTACATTCGCAGAATCAGAGATCCCTTTAAAGAAGATAAGGTTTGAACACATTTCTCTCTTCAGCTATCTGTCTAACCTTCTTATTTTTGTCTTTCTAATATTGGGTTACTCTTTGATTGTAGTATTTTGATTTCTTCAAACGAAAGTTTCTTCATTTTGACCTATACAGATCTTTACCTTGTAACGTACAGATACAGGTCCAGCTTCTTTCCTTTATTTCTTTCTTTTTTTTTTTTTCCTCTCCCCGTTTTCCTTTCTTTTATATTATTTTATCTCTTGCTATGTATGGACTAAATGATGACGAGAGTTTTTGTTATGGTGTTATGCAGGAATTTTTTGGCGGGGATAGATATTATTAGAGATTAAGGATGTTAGGAGATTTCATCACCAGAATTCTTGTGTATGTATATATATATATTTTTTTAATCCTTTGTTTTCTTTGTGCAACTTTTCTTACGTTCTTTTTCTCTTTTCTCGAATCGCTGGAGTTCCTGAGATTTGAATGTTCTTTGCTTCTTTTTTTTTTTTGGATACTATAGGTTGCTGTTTGGGTATGCATATCCTGCATTTGAATGTTTCAGATCCGTCGAGAAGAACAGAATAGAAATCGAAGAACTTAGATTTTGGTGTCAATATTGGTAAGCCCTTTTGTTCATTTAATCCAGGGATTTTTATTGAATTCCTGTTTGAGATTGAAATATATTTTGTTCAGTGTTCCTTTAAGGAAAATTCAATGTTTACCAACAAATTTGCCAATGAAATGCAATATATTTTATTTTATGTTTAGTAACAAGTTGTCGATAATAGGCTAATTACGATAGAATTGGTCAAATAATATAAGAAAAGCATATAATAACCATCCCTGGCATTGAGATTCCATCATATACAACTTAGTTTTAGACTTGAAGATTGCCTCGCACAAAGAAAAAGAAAGGGACATGCATTAAAATGAAAAATAATGAAATCTCCATAGTTGGTAATTGTAACATGGGAATCAGTTGAAACTTCTGAATTGTCTGATTGTGTAAATTCATTCATCCATCATTTTCGTATTCAGTCAGGACATGGGCAAATATGCCTCATCCATCCTAGTGTTATTCTCAGACTAAACATCTCATAACTAATCTGCTCTTTGGCTGACTTGAGTTGAATTAATTAGTGTGATTGTCAATTATTTTTGCAGGATTATTATTGCAATTCTTACCGTTTGTGAGAGGATAGGGGATGTATTCATTTCATGGTAAACACAACCCTGTAAACTTCTGTATATTCCCATCCTGAAACTCCTAGTTATAGGCCTGATAATCTTTGTTCATTTTGTTATGAAGGTTGCCAATGTATGGAGAGGTGAAGCTGGCATTCTTTATCTACCTATGGTATCCAAGAACAAAAGTAATTAAGCACGATACAGATGATTGTAAAAGACTGAGTTTTATTCAAAATATTTTAGCAACGTTGAATTGGTAACACTGTTCAATGCAGGGAACTGGCTACATATATGAAACACTGTTGAGACCTTTCGTGACAAGGCATGAAACGGAAATAGACAGGAAGCTACTGGAGTTGAGGGCTAGAGCATGGGATTTGGCAATATACTACTGGCAAAACTGCACAAATTTGGGGCAGAGTGCATTTTTTCAAATTCTTGAGTACTTGTCAACTCAATCTGGAAAATTTTCAAGCACAAGCAAGAATAAGGTGAAAAATTCTTTTGCTTTCCACTAGGGACTCGGAAAAACACACACACAAAACAAAACTAGCTACAAGCAACAAGTTGCTATATACATGAAAGTTGCTTAATTAACATTTGCTCCTTTAATAATTAATGAAAATTGTGAAATATACAAAACAGAAAAAAAAAAAAAAAAAGAAACTACATCAATCAAATTAGTAGTGTTACTAAACATGACTAATAATGTAATACTTACCCATGAATTGCAGAAAGGGGATCACTATGAACCAAGCGCACCTCCGGCGCCAGAACTATGGGGGTCCCCATCAATGAGCAAGCACAGGAACAGCAGGTGGCCACCACAAGCTCCACCACCACCGCCCGGCAGAACAATCTACCGCGCAGTTTCAGATTCTCCAAAATCCAATCGCGTCCAAGTCCACCTCAATGAACAAACAGAATATCTACGAACAGTGGACCCCACCTCCACCGCCGCTGACGTCAGTGATAATCTCCAGCAAGCACGGATGAGGCTCCGCCTCATGAAGCCAATACAAAACTGATACCATTTGTAATCCCCCCAATTTGTACAAAAACCCGAAAAAGAAAATTGTAGTTCGTATTTTTTTTTTTTTCCTTCAGTTTCAACATTCAATCTTGTTTTTTTTTTATAACGATATTATAAATATAATATTGTTGTTTTTAGTTGATGCTATCTGGGGATTCGGACCCGGATGGCGCGGAGGATGCAGTCAAAAGCAGCAGTTAGACTAGGGATGATGTGGACATTAATGAAGCGTAGGCAAGCAGTAATGGGATTGCTCGCCAAGAATCGAAGCCAGAGGCGGCGAAGGAGGAAGTGTTGATTTGAGGAATCGGGCGAGGAAGACATGGGCTGGAGGTAGGCCCACGCGGCTTGCTTCACCAGTCGGTTACGGATAGAGATTTCATAGGCTGAACCGCAGGTAGAGTTAGCTCCGGTAGCAGTAGGGGAGTTGACGGCGGTGGGAGACGGAAGGATGTCTTTAAGAGAAGTATACGATAAGGCAAAGTCAAGCGGTGTAGAGGCGGGAGAGGCGCCGTTTCCGTTGGTGTAGTGAGGGCGGAGGCTAGAGGTGTGGAGAGTGAGTCTGGCGGGGTTGAGTACGGTTGTGGCGATGGAGTTTCTGGGGCAGAGCGCCTGCGGCTGAGATGGAATATCTGGTGTATCCATGGTGGGGAGAAGAGGAATTTTGGATTAAAGTGTTAGGAAGCGGAAGAGGAACTTTAGAATCAATTGTGAGGAATTTATATAAGAGAGAGGTAAGAGCGGCGACTAGTGGTTGGTGCTGGAGACCGTGTTGGTTTCTGCTAAGCCACTAGTAGTGGAGCTGGTGATGGTCTTCCGATGCAATTATTGGCGTTGATTGTTGCTGTCTTTATCTTCTTTTGTAGCGTTAATTGTTTTTTTCATGCGCTCCATGTCCCTTTTTTATAGCACCAAGTCCCTTTTTTATAGCACCAAATTTTTTTAAAAAATAAATAAAAACTAAAAAATATTTTTTAAAATAAAAAATTATACATTATAATTTTATTTTTTATTTTAGAAAATTTTAACAAAATGAGAATAAACGTAACCTTACAACATAAGTTTAATTGCTTGAAATTGGATATCGTGTATCAACAAGTAAGATCATTCATTCATAAAAAATATTAATGAATTTGGTCAAATTAATTTGAGTTTAATATTATGTTTTAAATATTAATAATTTTTAAACAAAATCATAAGAGAGTGAAAAAAATTTTAATTTGAAATAGAAATATTTTTGAAAATGCACTATTTCAATAGCTCAAAGCCGGAGTGTTATATATTAATAATTTAGATAGTGAATGTGCGAACTTTTAATGTTATATTATAAATTGTGATGTCGAGTGGCTGGAAGGTTCTTATA
>CATIWR010451510.1:0-23051 GCA_949677035.1 Omphalea diandra | reverse complement strand
ATTTCTATTAATTCAATTTTTTTTGTTTTTTTTATCTAAAAAACTGAACCCAAAACCAAAAATAGAATTTTTTTAAATTATAACCCAACCAAACAGATTTTTATTAAAGGATCAAACTGAACCAAACCAACTCGGTTCAGTCAATTTTTTCAGTTCGGTCCGATTTTTGCTCAACCCTGCTATTTTACTTTCTTTTAATGGGAAGAATTATAATTTCATAAAAATCTCTTCAATTCCCCATATTTTCTCTCCATTTTGGAGAGAAAATATAAGGGAAAAATATTTATTATTTTCCTTCCCGTCCAAACAGAGGAAAATTGCTTTTTTCTCTTATTTTCCTCCCCCTCTTATTTTCTTCCTCTCAATCAGGGGCTAAAACTTTGATCCCAGATTGCCCTACAGCACCTAACGTTGTTTTGCGACATTGAATATCCCACATATTATCGCGTACTGTAGTATGTCTAATCCCAAATTACCCTATCACTTTGCCGTATACTCTTGTCTGCCTAATCCGCGTTGGCCATTTTCATGCCCTGCAAATAATGTTTGTCCTGTATGTTTCCTCTGGAGTTACTATTTACTCTTTATCATAGAGTGCTATTCTATTCATTGGCAACCTCACGCTTCGAATTACACCCCTTTTGCCACTTAATGGAGTATGATGTGACTACTCTGCTTTCTTTGGTCTTACGCCATTATATTGATTGAACTATACTCGTATGGGTTTGGAATATTATACATACTTTCACATCTTGACCTATTCTTTGTCACTTCACGCGCACACTCATATTGGGTGGAAGAAGGTAAAACATACATGAAATATAGCATTCCACTAATCAACTAGGACAATATTTAGTTAGTGCTCTTGAATATCAAGAACAAAGGTAATTTTATAGAAATGAGGATAACAAAGTAGACTACCGGTAGCATGACTACATAGCTAGGACCAATAAGGAAAGAGTTCAGACTGGAATTCAAGTCCATCTTAGATTGCCATTCTGATATTTGAATTAGAGTGAGGGACAAGTAACACAGATTGAGGAATAAATTTTGATTGGAAAGCGTAATTGCTATGACTTCTGTTTATAGGAGTAAATGGGAATGTCTACCACAGTCGTTATATGTGGTGTGCCTTACCATTTACTGGTTTGTGCGAAATCAAAACATGATGTGTTAATTTTTGTATTGGCCATGGTGGTAAGGACTATGATAATCAACCAAACAATCATCAACTTCAGACCCTGGAAAATCCTACTAATTGATGTTCCACTACTGGCTATTATTTGTTCTTAGTGATTCTCTTATCTCTTGGCAAAACAAGAAACAAACAGTCACAACTTGCTCTAGCATTCAATCTAAATATCGTGCTCTTACTGATGCTACCTCAAAACTTCTTTGGCTTTGTTGGTTACTTGAGCATATACGTCTTACTCACTCCTCCGCTACTGATCTTCGCTGTGACGATAAGAGTGCAATCCACATTTCCCACAGTGATGTGTTTCACGACTGCACTAAACATATTTTGAATGGTTATCATTTTATTGCCAACAAATTCGCCATGACCACATGAAACACTTTCTATTTCTTTCCCCAGTCAGGCTGCTGATAATCTACTATCAGGCTTTTTATTCCTGTCTGTTTGCATAATCTACTATGCAAACTTTAAGTTGGCACCTACATTACCACCCTGAGTTTGAATTGGAGGTAGGAAGTGTTAGTACATGATTTAGAATAATTCTTGTAGACTACATCTTTATGTTAGCAATACTTTAGGCCTTAGTTAGCTATACCTGCCTTATTTTTATGATTGCACTAATTAATCCTTTCGCTATATGACCACACTCACTTGTGTATTATACATACAATTCAACAATACAAATTTAGTTGTGTAAAATACTTTATCATTGCACTAACATCTATGTTGGAGCTTGTTATTTTTTAATTGAGCAATCTCAGATTATGTTTTTTTAGATAGAGTGAGATTAGGTAATTTCAATTATAGGCAATTCGAGTTGAGTCATGGGATTAAGAAACATAAAAGAATTCGAGTTAATTTTCAAATTTTAGATCAGGTTAATTCGAGTAACTTATAATCAATTTTTTTAAAAGAAAATATTAGTTTGATTTTTAATTAATTTTAAATATTTTAATAATTTTAAATTATATAATTTAGATTGACTTGTGGGTGGGATTAAGACCGGATTGAATTTGACTTAAAAATTTTTGAATCACTTTAAATTCAGATTATTTCGAATTTTCTTTTAAATCAAGTTAGGTTTAGATTATTTTTTCACAAAAATTCGTATCAGATTTTTCTGAATTCAGAAATTACCGCATCTAATTGAAGTTGATGGGACCAAGATAATGATAAATAATGGTGCAATCTGAATTGAGAAGATAGTATTACTTTTTGAAATAATTTATCATGTTGTTGTAACTACCTTTGGTATTTTTTTAAGGGAACACGACCTTTTGTATTATCTTATCACAAATAATGTTGAGAAGGGCGGTTGGATGATTATTATTATTTTTTTTTTTTCAAAGAAGATGATTGGATGATTGTATGGCAATGAGAAAATATGGAGATTTCTGCAGTACATTATTGCATGTATTATTTTCAATAATTTACGTGGATAAAAAGTTAATGCAAGATAAATCATGGTTAGCTGACAATTAGTAGCGTGTAACGTGTACAAGGGTGTTGCATCCTGACCCGTTCTCATAGTTGAAAAAAGTCATGATTCAGCCATTGTACACATTTTTCATTAAAATTACAATTATAATAATTTCTATTCAAATAGTTTATTGTAATGAAATTCAAATAATAAATAATTGTAACAGGAAAAAAAAAGAAAATAATTGATATGAATAGTGGCACTTAGGAATTTTTTCAATGGATCCTTTGAAATTCTTATTGCAATTATGTAAAGAAAAATTATTATTGTTTTACAAAAAATAATATGTTTATGAATTTCTTAGAAATAATTTATTTTTTCTTTGATTAAGAAAATATTTCTATTTACTTATTCTTCTGTGCATGTCAAACACTGCAAAGTGCAAAAAAATAAAAAAAAAACTTTCAAAAATATTTTCTATATACAATAAACAGTGACAATTTTAAACTTTTATGCAATTTGGTTTTTAAATGAAAAAAAAAAAAAAAAGAACAAGCTATCTAAATTCATTCATTTAATAACTTTACTACTAGAACACGTCTAAAACTTGATTATAGTTTAACTCTCGTGTTCTGTACTTAATAGACGATAGTAAAATATCAATAATATTAGCAGAAAACGTGATATTAGTGGATAGTAACTTATTAGTATTATATTTTATTAATCTATCATCTTTGATCTCTATATATATAGAGAGCTTATTTTATAATTTGTAAAATCTTGCAAATCAAATTAAAATGAAATTTGTTAATTTAACGACTTTAACACTTAGTATAGGTGATATTATGTAATATCTTCAAGAGTCAAACACTTACAAAATGCGCTAAAAACAGAGTGTTTGTCTAACGGATATGTCTTGATGCACCCACTGAGACTTCCTTCCATCATTTTATTTTATTTTATTTTTTTAAAAAAAAACACACTTACAAACGCGTTACTAAGAAATAAACATCAGGGGCAACCTGGTCCAACCTTAATTACTCGAATGTGAGGTCCGAGTATGTTAAAGTCAGAGAACTTGCAGCTTTTTGATCCATGCATGGGCAGCTCGGCATGGACTAACTCATTGTCAGTTAGTAGGTCAATCAGGTAGTTTACGTCAGCATATCTATCATTAACTGATTATTATATTGATGTAATGATAGACATCTCCAATAGAATGTTTTAAATTCTATTTTTCTGCATAAGAATAAGATGTTTATGAGAGGAAGAAGCTATAAGCATATTATACGATTCTTTTAAAGTACCATTAAACAAAAATAAATTTCATTTTATTATTTCAATTTTGATCACTCATATAGATGTAATCTTCGTTGTCCACAATTTGGTATGAAGTTTACAAATATATGATTGCAAAGTGTATTAAATTTATATATTCTTAAAGTGCATTAAATTTATATATTTTTAATTAATATTAATTGATTTTAGTGGTAAAGTGATTGATTTTTTAAATAAATTATAATATTCGAGTATCCTGAATAAAGAAAATTAACATTGATTGAGCTTTTTTTCTCTCTGGGTTTGGAGCTAGGAGAATTCACAACTTTGATCATCTTGAAACACATGCTTTTATAAAAAAAACAAATAAAAAAGTGGGGAGAAAATTTTTTTTCTTTGCCACGTGCTAATATACTAGAGCAAGCCCCATGCTAACGTGAGACTTTGCAGCAATTTAAAAGCAACCCCTGACTCCCTCCATGCTCCCACCATAGCCTAACAACATTTGCCATTTCTCCCTCCCGCGTGATCAAAATGGAGCTGCCCGTGATTGATCTTTCTGAATATCTAAGGATCGCCGACAAACTGAGCAATGATCCGAACGTATTATTGGGTCAATTGGAAGAATACGGGGCAGAGGTGGCTGAGTCATGTACTGAAGTGAGTCGAATTTTAAGAGAAACCGGAGCCTTGATTGTGAAGGACCCGAGATGTTCTGTTGAGGATAACGATCGCTTCTTAGACATTCTAGAGGAGTACTTCGAACGTCCTCTAGAGTATAAAAAGCAGCACGAGAGACCTGAATCTTTTTACCAGGCATACTTTTCTTTCTTTCTTTCATTCTTTCATAGTTATATCGATTTTTTTTTTTTTTACCAGGCACGAACCACTTTCATGAAGTCGGTTTCCTTGCTAATGACTTGACTGCTAAAGAATGTGTGCGAGTCAAATGTACTATTGTCTTAGTATATGAGTAGCTACTTATACTAGGTGTATGCAAGTAATTAGATGTTCAATATTGAGGAATAATTTTATAATTTGGTTATTTAAGAACAAAATAAGAAAGAAAATGAAGTAATTTCTCAAACAAATATAGGTGACATAATTTCTGATTCCATTGGAAAAACAGATGGGATGGACCCCAGAATATGTAGAAGTTGCAAGTGTTGTGGACGATGAAAAGATACAACAGAAAGTAAAAGCAATGCCAATGGAGCACCAACCAATCATCCCTAATGGACCAGACATCAAAGAGAGATACATGTGGAGGGTAAATCCTACCCCACCAAATACCCGCTTCAAGGTATTTGAAATACATCTTTCTTATTTCATATTTTTTTCCCCATATGATTGGTGTTTAATTTTCTAACCTCAATAATCTTGTGTTTTTAATTAGGATCTTAATCAGGATAATCTCATACCTCCTGAAGGCTTTCCCGAGTGGAAAGAAATCATGGACAATTGGGGGTACAAAATGCTGAATGCTGTGGAGGTAACTCATTTAATGGGGTTTAGTTTCTCAGTTATTTATTTTTCGCATTTCATGATACTATGTGACAGATATATACAGGCACAAAACTATATAGATATAGTATGTTATTATTATTATTTTTTTAAAATGAACATATGATTCAAGTGTATAAGATGATATAATGCACGCTTATAGATAATTAAATTGTTGGTGCTTCATACGTTACATATGTTATTATCGTGATCTCTTTGCAGACTGTGGCCGAAATGGCAGCAATAGGATTTGGATTGCCTAAGGATGCTTTTACTTCTCTTCTAAAGCAGGTGGATGATTGCAGTACTACTTTGTTGCCTTTTTTCTTTTGCTATGTTCGTTGTTTTAATGAAATAGTGTTAGCAATTCCATATATGATAGTATAATGTCGTGTTAGTATAATTTTTAAATATTTATATAATAATTTTATTAATGTATATAACTAAGCTTATCAAAAATAGTTAATAAATTATATGTATAATTTAATATTTTACATAATAATTTCACAAGTATGAGACACCGTTAATAAATTATATGTATAATTTAATATTTTACATAATAATTTCACAAGTATGAGACACCGTAAAATTTACCATAAAGTTTCCATACCATGCCAAATTCACCTATCTATTTCAATTAATGGTAAATTATTCACAGTAAAATTAGGTGAACAATAAAAAAAAAGAAATATCTGGCCTTATTTCGAATTTCAAGCACTCGAGAATAAAGAGGAGAAAAACCAACGTCAATTGCTACTAATGATTGCCTCTTCCTTTCCAACTACAGGGTCCACAACTTCTAGGCCCAACAGGGAGTAACTTCCGCTATCATTCTAAGGAAGGCACAGTGCTTGCTGGATATCATTATGATAAAAACTTTATAACAATTCATGGGAGAAGTAGGTTCCCTGGTCTAAACATTTGGCTCAGGAATGGGAAAAAAATTGAAGTGAAGGTCCCTCCAGGATGTCTTTTCCTTCAAGCAGGACAGCAAGTAAGCCAAAAACATACTAATTTATTGATTGAACTTGTATTCAGGGCTGAAATAGTATCCCAAATGAAGGCCAAAATTTCCAAAATAATGATTTGATCAATTTTTTTTAGTTACTTGGTATATGAATTTCAATTTTGACAATTGTTTAATTTCACATTACTTTGTTTTTTGTAGCTTGAGCGGTTGACTGCAGGAGAATGCGTAGCTGGCATGCACGAAGTTGTTGTCACAAAGTCAACAACGGATGCAATCAAATTAGCATCCGAACAGAACCGCAGCCTATGGAGAGTTTCCTCAACGGTAAAGTGATGATATCTATCCAAGTTTGTATTGACCTCTATCGGATATGGAGGCATCCATCCCGTACTTACTAGTTTTATTATTGTATCTTATCATTTGCAGCTGTTTTCAAATATGGCCTCAGATGCTTTGGTGAGACCTTTAGGACACTTTGCAGAAAGACCACTTGCTAGAAAATATCCCCCACTTCTGGCAGGAGAGTTGATGGAAAGAGAGTTCACAGCAGTTAACCTACGTGGCAAAGCAGGAGCTTGATTGCTTGCAATTAATTAATAATGAGTTTGTTGGCATGGCATAATTACGTTTTGCAATAAAGAGGAGAGCGTTTACTGTGGGATTAAAGAATAATAATAAGATGTTAGTAATGTTTAAGCAAGTTCTCTTAACTGTACAAGCGAGCTGCTGTAATCTTGAACCTAGTATGTGTTTCCTATTACTATTCGTCAAGGTTGTGTTCCATTGTTAATCTATTTTATGGTTTTCTAATATTTGTTTATAGGGTTTTGTTCTTTTTAGTTATTGCCTACTGAATTTGGTTTTTAAGCTTCTGCGTTGATGACTCCCTTGTGTTTCACTTCCACGATAAACTGGTCCTTCGATGGCTTGATGTTTCTTTTTTTTTTTTTTTTTTTTTTGTGGGTTATGTCTACTGCTGCCTTTTGTTCAAATCACTTGGCTGGCCTTTCATTCTTAGAACTGTAACTCTGCAAGTCTTATCCATCCACCATTGTTACTGTCAATTTTCAACCACGAAAACACTAACACCAACGATAAGGAAGAGTTTCCTTCTTTGGTTGTTTATGAAAAGGCGGTGATGTTGATGAGTTTGCTTCTCCGGTGGTGGATTGAGATGGGTGGAATGGCATTAAATGAAGGATTTTTCCTGTTTTGTGTTTAAATGGTCTGCAATGTAACAAGTTGTTTCTTTTATTATTATGAGTAAACGCAGATCAAGTTTTCCATTTGAGATATGCATATAGTTTTTGGTAAATTTTACAATAACGATCAAATATATAGTATTGTAGAACTTTTAAATTATGTGTACAATTTATTAATTATTTGTAATAATTTCATTAAAAATAAAAATTATTTGAAAGAGTTAGATAATTATAAAGATTAATAAAATTATTATCTAAATATTTTTTTGAACCAATTATTATCTAAATATTTGAAAATTATACTAATTAAAATATCATAATATAATATCGCATATAATATTTGTAGTATTCTGTTTATCATATGTGCTTGTTGTTGTTGTGTTCAATTATTTTGATTTTTTTTTTGAAATATGATCTTTTTGTACCAAAATAATTATGGGCAACTAGATAAGCAATATTTGAATCAATTTTTTTTTTTAATTCGTTAATTGTGGCAGTGATGCAAGTGTAAAGTCGGACCATTTGTGTTGATTGAAACATTTCTTGTCATATTTTAAGTTTTCATATAAATTGATTATAACATCTGAAATTAGAAATTTACTTTTCATTTATTTTAAGAATTTAAAAAATAAATCAGTAAAAACAGAAAATTTAATATGACAACACAAAAATTATGAATATTTTATATGATTTTAAAAGAAAACTTAACAAAAAGAGTGAACTGTTATTTGAATATAAAATGAAAAATATTTTAAGTATAATTTTAAAAATAAAATGATGGCGTTAGTTAATATGGCAGAACATTGGAGCTCAGAGTGATTAATCCTAAACTCTGCTCAGATTATAAAAAAAAAAAAAAAAATCGCATGGGTTCTGTTATTAAGTTCCTCTACCTTTCTTTAAATCATCACTTTGTATATCCTTTTTAATCTGCAGGAGGCACACACTATTGATTAAAGCTTAATTTCTTTACACTTACTCAGTATACTATTCATGAATTTTTACTTGCATCTTTCATTGTTGTATATAATATATCCCATTAAAATAAACAATTTCATTACTATCTCATTAAAATAAAACAGTATAAATTGCATTTTCCACTTTACTAAGTTGGGTAGTATTAATTTCTGATTAGGTAAATTTTTTGAGTGAATTCAAATCAAATCATTTAAGTTGTAGATGAATTAAAATTGATTAATTCGTTAAAATACAAAAATTTTAAGTTACTTTAAATTATTTTAATTTTTTTGAATCAAATTAAATTGAATTAATTTTTTTTGAGTAATTTTATTCAATTAAAAAAGTGTTAGCTTTAGCACTAACAATCTGTGTTGGTGCTGACGAAACAGTGGTAATGATAACTAAATAATGGCGAGGTCTAAATTGATAAGATAATATCTTTTAAAAAATAATTTATCAAGTTGTTGCAACTACTTTTTATATTTAATATGCACATTTTAATAGCTTCAGATTCTGTTTTGATGAAAAGAGGCTGATAGGCATAGGCATTATGTATGTGAATAGCAAAATTGCAAGGATTTTGTAAAACAAAACATAATTTTATTATTTATTTGCTGTATCTATTTATTTCATTCATTTTGTGTACAATTATGTTTAATCTTAATATTTTAGATACATAATATTAGTATTATTTGTTAATATTTGGTAATATTTTCATTTGTTTTCTATTATAATTATATAAAATATATTTTCTCCAAAAAAATATGTTGAATATATTTTTTGATTGTCATAATTTTTTATTGCATTAATTTTATATAATTATAATAGTAAATATATTTTTTGAATAATAACACAAACACACAAATATGAATTAGAAATAAGACACATTATTTCATAAATTTATGACAATCAAAAAATATATTCAACATATTTTTTTGGAGAAATAATATATTTTACGTCAGAGTTATGCCCATCACTTTTTCCTTGATGAAAATATGGAGATTTCTATGAAAGGTTATTACATGTATGCTTAAATAGATAGAAAGTTGATGCAATGGGTGTGATGTGAGGGTTGGAAAATTAACACATTTTTTAGTTAAGTAATACAGTCTCCAGCGTTACCGTTTCATCAACTAACAAATATATAGTGACGTGAACAAGGTCTGACGCCATAGTTCTAAAAGGCCACAATGCAACAGTTTTACACATCAAAATTATTTGGGCTCTGATAATTACCATTGGGCGGCAATAATTAATGATAGTTGTCAATAATTAATGATATTTTTCCACTATTCATAAATCTGCATATTGTGCATGATGATTATAATAATAATTTTTAAATAAGTCTATTATTTATTTTTATTAAATAATTAGTCAATTAACTGAATGATTAATTATTATTTTATAAAAATTTATTACCCAGGAAATAAAATAAAAAAATAAATTTCTTAAAATTTATAATTATGCATAGAGATAATTATAATAAAGAATTGTATATCAAATCATACCTTCAATCTTATATAATATAATTTTAGAAAAATTATTAAATTTGAATGAATTATAGTCCTAATAATTAGTCAAACAAATAGTATAAGTATTTTATAATAATAAATAAAATTGGTTTTAATTTTAGTTTCCTGTTGAAATAAATTTCTACTTTTTATAATTTTATAATTTTCTATTTAGAAATTATTTATAATTTTTACTTTTTAAATTTTTCTACTTTCATGTTCAAAAATTCCTTTTATATGATTTTAGCTTCCTATTTAGAATGTTTATTGTTTAGATTTTTTAATTCCTATTTAGAAAATCTTTTTTTATATGTAATGAATGTTTCTATTTTTTATTTAAAATTTTTAATATGTTAATTTTATATTACATAATGTAAACTAATGACATGTGTCAATATTATATACAATTGTTTGATAAATAACAAATAACTAGTCAGAAACCTGAGTGTTGCGTGGGTTATTTTTATATTTATATTTTAAATAAATATCTAATTATGTGCTAAAGTAATAATTAAAACTATTAATTCATGGTTTTAATTTTATGTAGTACAATTTTAAGAATTATTAAATTTGAATAAAGTGAATTACTAATAATTAATCAAACAAATAATCTAAGTATTTTATAATAAAAAATAAAATTAATAAATAATTATAAATTATAGTTTTTTTATTTGTATTTTTAATTGTAATAAAAGATTGTTTCTTGATTTGTATTTTTAATCTTGTTTAGTATAGTTTTAAGAAAAAATATATTAAATTTGAATGAAATAATTCTTGATAATTTATTATACTGCTGCTAACTCTTTAATACTCAAAATTTTGAACAATAAATAGAATTAACTTTAATTTTAGTTTTTTCGTTTAAATAAGATTTTACTTTTTATAATATTTTGTTTAAAAATTATTTAAAATTTTTTACTTTTTAGATTTTTCTAATTTTCTGTTCAAAAATTTCTTTCATATGATTTTAACTTTTTATTTAGATTTTTTAAATTTTTTATTTAGTAATCAATTTTTCTAATTTCTTATTTTAATTTTATAATATGACAAATTTTTATTACATAACATAAAATAATAATATGTGGCAATATTATATATAATTGTTCAAAACTAATATTGAGACTGAAATTAATAATATATATTGATTGATTTCAATAAGTTTGTTAAAGTTAGAAAAAAAAATTTCCTCTCTATTTTGGCAATGATCAATCCATTACGATATTCAATACAGCTTACCAAATATGGCATAAAAGTCTTTAATATTGACTATGAGGAGATTTACCTTTTAGGGGGTTAACTATTAAGGCAGAATATCAGTGTAATGACTAATATCACTATTAGAAAGTCTATATATATAATATATATTACCAAATATTAGTGCTCTTTTCACTTTGCACAGAGCCCACTTGCTAGCAAATATCCACCAATCTTTTCAGGAGAGCACGCAGCAGCTATAGCCATATAGCTTGTAATTTGTTATTAATGGTATGTTTATGTTTTGCCAACTAGAGATTACAGCATAATAAGGTGCTAAATAATTTTCTTGGTGATGGTACAATTGTACTAATGTAATCTTAAAACTTTTAAATTTGGTAATTAAATAAATTCTTAATAGAAATATATGTGTATGTGTGTCTTTTTCTTTTTTTTTTTTTAAAAAAAATCTTTGAGATACTACCATGCATATGAAAAAATTAATTAATTAATTGATAAGTCTAGTTAGTCAATTAAATTTTCATTAATTAAATTAAAATTATTTGGTTAATTCATAAATTAAATAGTTGATATGTTGAAATAAATTAGTTTAATTAACTAATTTATTGATTAGATATGTATCTATCTATCTACTAAGCAATGAGAAAAATCATCCTGCATATGGATTAAGCATGGTGAAGGAGCAGCACCATAAGCAATTCAAATCTGGTCGTATTGGCCTGGTTCTTAGGAAAGAAATGAAATTCAATGATAAACCATGAAGCCTCTTCCTTAAATATTAGACCCATGAAGCCGGGCCAAGCATGAATTTTTCTGCTCAAAAATCCCAATTTTAGGTTTGGATTAGGAAAAATTAATTTGAGCCTGCCTAAAAAAATAAATGTCTCATTTGAAAAAAAGAAATTTATAACTTCTTATTTTGTTGATTTATTTTCTCACTAGTCATGTTTTTTTTCTTTTCCCTTGCATGATATTATTTTGTAAATTTTTTTTACAATATTAAAATAACAATAAAGTTTAAGATTTTTAAGTAATTGAACCTTTCTTATTAATTCGACTTATTTTCTTTTTTTTTTTTCTTGTTAATTAATTTGACTCAGTCGGTTTGAACTCGCCATGCAATTGTTTGTAATTTTATTGTATGGAATTTGATTTTCTGTGTAAATGTGTGCCTGTCGGTGAGATTTTCACAGGAAATATTTAACAAAATAAGTGTTGATGGTATCAGACAAAATGCCACACTCTGCTAAAGCCCATGCTACACAGAGAAAACGTGACCATGTGTTGCAGCTAAAGAAAACAGTGGTGGATCCCTGTGTTGGCCAATCTTTTATATAACAAGAGAAATTTTGCTAATCTCTATTATTATAATTTTTTTAAATTTTTATTCTGTCTCCTTAAATTAAATAATTTGCTATAAACTAAAATTTTTTTATGTTAATAAAACGATGACCGAATGTCTGCGTTGGATAACATCAAAATATATTTTGATACTCTACATATTGTTTAATTCAATTAAATGTGAAATTCGTTTTATTTTATTTCATTTTCTAGCGAATTTGATTAATAAAGTTCATTTGTAACTAAAATCTTGCATTTGATATTAATTCTGTTAATTATTTATATTGAGTTTTATTAAATTTATTCATTTGATATTATTGAGTTGATAAAACTATTGTATAATTTTTCGCGAGTTTTTTTAGATGAAAGAGAATGATTCTAATTCATGAAATATCAAATACAAAAATACTAATATATGTACAAAATTAAAACTTACAATCCACAACACATTATATGGGCACTGAATATATTGAATTTGATCTGAAAAGTGAAGATCTTATTTTGAAACAACATAATCATGTTAACAGAGTATTAAATCTTGCATAATAATAGGAAACATGCTATATTCGGTGGCTATACAAAGTCGTAACTCGACATTTTTATTTTTAAATGAGTCAAATTGAATTACTATAAAAAACTAATCAATCTCTTTAATAATATTATAAATCAATCCCATAAACGGATAGTGATAATCTCCATAGAAGAGGGCCCAAACTTTCATAAGAAAAAAACTAAAAACTTTCATCGGAATTGCAAAAAAATAAAAAAAATTAGAAAATCTATAAAAATAAAATTAGATTTGTTTTATTGAGATGAAAATAGATAAGATAGTAACAATAATGAATTTCTAAAGAATGAGCAAAGAAAAAAAAAATTTGAGAAAAAAATGAGAGATAAAACGGTTAGGTTTTTTGAGTTCTTTGTCTTTCCTTACAATTTTCCGTGAGATTGGTGTCATCGTCCTAACATTTTTAAGGATATTCTTTACTTTTTAACAACTTAATACCCATGACTTAGTGTTCCTTATATTTGGAAATATAACCTATCAGGCTACTAAGACTGGGTTTGATACCATAAGTCGCCACTCAACCTTAATTCCGCTTTCTAGCTATTCCAAGATAACAGGAAATTATACGAAAGAGACAGCACACAAACTCTTTCTCCACTGCTTAAAAAAAAAGGTGTAGAGCTTTGACATTCTCTTCGTAATCAGGTGACATGGTGCCATGTGAATTGTGTTCTAGCTATTCCAAGATAACAGGAAATTAACTAGATGCTCCAACATTCTCTTCGTAATCAGGTGACATGGTGAGTCTCAATTAAATTCCACGTCAATTGTGTTCCCATATTGTGGTTTCTACATTGCCATACAAGTGCAATGTGGCACCATTATATAACTTAATTAAATTTCCAAATGTATCAAATCTTCCTCTATAAATTGAGGTGAAGTGACTTTTTTGAAAAACATATTCACATTTGTAAAGGCAGCAACTCATGTTGAAAACAATTGGGAGTAATTGTTGCATAAACATATGACAATTATGGTTTTTCATTCTAAACAACTTAAATTTTCGCATATCGACGCATCGATCCATATTGGATACATGGCCTTATCACATGGTTGTGCGGATGTATCCCCCAAATGCGGCAGAAACATCACAAGGAGCATGACCATGACCTCATAAGATTGTTGTGCACCTTAATGTCACCAAGGCAAAATTCTCTCAAGATGCACGATGATCGTGCGTCTTCATTTCACTAAGATAGACAATAATAATATTATATAAAAATCGTTTCTTGACACATATTTTATAATATTACTATTTTACATAAAAATATAGTTTTGACAAATATTTTATAATACAACAATTTATTTTATAAAGTGGGTAAATTAATTATTATACATCATCGTTCTTGACACATTTCATAATATCATAATCTATTTTATAAAAGTAAATGTGATAAGAATCATTTCTTCATGTGTTTGGCATACATAAACATCCATTAGAATCAATATAAAATCACAATAGAATTAAATAAACTTGAAATCACATAAATCGAAAAAATGAGCTAGTGTGCATTAAAAATTTCCACAAGCTATCCCATTAAGAATTTAAGGCTACTCCAAGAATTAAAGTTGCTCTAAATAATTAATAGGATTTTTTAAAAATATAAACTAAAATTTCTGGGTTGGTTCTTACCTCAACCTCTGTAGCGGCACAGGCACCCACGTTGCAGACTGAGGTGATTACTGGCGTACCACCACTACCCCCAGGTGCGTCTTTCTTCGCTGGTTTGTTTCAGGCCCAACACAATAGAATCTGCAATTGTATAGACAATAACCTTAACCTCAACCCATCTTCCACTTTAGAACTGATTCGTTTTTGTTAGAATTTGCAACCCATCTTCCACCTTAACCTCATCCTAAAGCAACCCATCTGACCCACACAACAAAAATGCATGTTGGATTGGACACATAATTCTGAAATTTTTATAAAAATTAATTACAAGAATAAGAAATAATTCCAGCCTTAATTTATAAAAATAATATCAAATTGAAAAATAAAACTAACCTGTGATGAATCTGATGGAGGATAATAGCGACGTTCGAAGTGGTGCAGTGAGAAGGAGGACAATGGCGGCAGTCGATGTGGAGGTGTGCGAGGGACGACAGCGACGACAGATGATGCGGCACATCGCGAGGGAGGACAGTGGTGTGTAGAGAGGGCGAGGGGGACAATGGCTGCTGTCTCAGAGTTGATAATGGCACTGTGGGTGAGAGGAGGCTGGAAAGAGACCCTGAGAAAGAAATGAGAGGGAAGATAAGGGAGGAAAGAGAGAAATCAGGGAGAGATATTGTCTTGCATTTTTAAATAAAAACTACAGTTTTTTTTTTATTAATTTACCACCTCAACCGGTTACCAGTTTTATTTTACTTTTAAAACTCAAATTATATTAATTTTCGGTCACTTAAATATTTAAAGACTGAAGAAATAAAGAGAAAAATAAATTTTATTTTCTTATTTATTTTCTTTTTTTATGTTTAAGTGAAGAATAAATGAGAAAAAATAAATTTTATTTTTTTATTTATTTTCTCTTCATATTTGAATAAAAGAGGAAAAATAAATTTATTTTATCTCTTTTATATAGAAATATTAACTATAAAAAATATAAACAAGTCATAATTTTCATTAATTATCATATTTTTTCTTCATTTTAAAAAATAAAAAGAAATTTTTTTTTTATTTTTTATTTTTAAATAATAAAAAATTATAATCAATTTTTATTTATCATTTTTTCTTATTGTACGTCGTTTTAAACAAAGGTTAAAGTCTCGCTAGCAGATGCTTGCCCTGGCTCCCGGTACTGCTTGATTTGAAATTATCTACCCATGGAATAGTATTTATTGGTCCCTCACATTTTGGAATCACACTCGCTTTTCCAACTTATTCGCAACGTGTTGCATGGTACGCTCACAGGCATGGTTTTTCCGCTTATTCGCAGCGCGTGGCATGGTACGATCACATGCATCGCTTTGAATTATTTCACTATCCACCGCTTAGCCGATTCTCTGTCATTTGCACAAAGACAAAAACAAAACAAAAAAGGAATATGGCAATTCACTCAATCATTGAATCAGTTATTTAGTTAGGGTTCTTGAATTTCAAGCCAAACAGTTCTTTTGTACTCCGTCCATCTGATTAAGAAATTGTAGGTAATTTAGTTAAACTAATTATTTTTACTTAATTTTTTTTATTATGCTCTTACATTAACATTAAAAATATTAGATAGAGATAAATAGTATTTCAATTAAATAATCTTAGAGTTTGTTGCTCTTTAATATAAAATTAAAGATGATTGAGAAATTATCAAATCATAAACATCAAAATTTCAAGGTTTGTTTCTAACTTTTAACAAGTATATTAAATAGTTGTTATTTATAAGTGTTGATAATCATACAATTAAATAAGGATAAAATAGAAAATTAAGTAATTTAACACTTTTTAAAAAAGAAAAATCAGCTTAAATATTGAGACAACAAAAAAGAAAAACAGACCTATCAATTTGGAATGAAGAGAGTAAAATATTTTCAATAGTAAATTAAAGCAAACCCATCTGACCCAGCTAAGATTCGAGAAGTAAAGATAATAAAGTAAATAATTCAGCACTATTAAGTTTACAATATGAAAGTCGAATGTTTATTTCACGATATATAAAATTACAAATTGAAATTTTCACTGTACTCATCCTTTGAATAGTTCCTTTTGCATAAAAAAAAATGTAAAAAGATCAACATTTAGACTGCCATCAAACTGAGATTAATACTATAGATTTCAATACCCATTTAATGTGACTGTAAAATGGGATGTGGTAACTATATATGTGCCGTGCCTTACCATGTGCAGGTTTATTGTTATACAAAATCAGCACATGATATGTCTTAATTTATCTGCATCGGCATTGCTGTACGGACGATAATAACCAGAAAACATCATCAATGGAAACCCCAGGTGGACGAGAAAAAGTATCAATCTCACTATTGTGTGGCTTAAATATCACATTGTTCTGCCATTTATTTTGCCTTTCTTCAAATCATCACATGGTGTGTCCTCCAACTTCTAACCTGCAGATGGCAGGAAAGTATTGTACTATCGTGGTTAATTTCTCCTGCATTTTTACTTGCAGCTTTCATCATCCTAATCTCATTAAAGTAAAACAACATATATTGCACTTTGCACTAGAGATGACAAAAAGATTAGATCAGGTGGATCAGGTCAGATTAATTTCTGAGTTAGATTAATTTCATATTGAGTTAGATTAGATCATTAAATTAATTTATAAAAAGGATTTCACGTTATTTCAGATTATTTTCGAGTTTTCGATCAAATCAAATTATATTATTTATAATTGTGAGTTTTAAAAAATATAAATTTGATTTTTAAAATTTAAATATTTTTAATAATTTAAACTTAGTTAAATTTATATTATTTTTTTTATCAAGTCAATGTATGCAAGTTAGTCATTCAGATTGAACTGAATTCAAATATAATCCTTAAATATTCAAACTATTTTAAGTCATTCACATGAGATCATTTTCAATTTTAATTAAAATATTAAGAACTTAAAAAAAACTGTTATCATATAACAGTCTTAAAAAATAAGTGTTAATATTTTAATTTTAAGTGTTTAATATAATTATCAAACAACCCTTAATTATTGAATATTGAAAGTTTTTACAATCATCATTCTAATTTTGTTTCATCACTACTTAGCAAAAAAAAAACATCATTTTTTTGTTTTTTATAATATTGATTGTTGGATTTCTTTTGTTCCCAGAGGCTTCAATTCATAAAGGTCCCAAAATTAATTATTACACCATTTTTTCTTTTTAATCTTTATGCTCTAGGTCCATCTTCATTTCCTCAGTCCCATTTGGATCAAGTTATTTTCAATTAGATTTAGATAAAATTTTCACATTAAGTAAAAAACTGTTACCTCTACTTTGTACTTCATTGCCATAATAACCTACGTTGATGCTGTTTGGACAAGGATAACAACAAATTATGCGGTTCCAATAATGGGGAGGGGCCAGACGGTTTTAATGGCTTTGGATTCTGTTTTTGATAGAAGTATTAGGAGCTTTGTGTCTTTTTTGTGAGAGTATATATATATATATATATATATGTGTGTGTGTGTGGGCGGGCGCACGCGAATGAGAAAGAAACTATTTACTCTATTATATAAGTTTCATCCTATATATGTATAAAATCTTTTTCAACACCGCATTGCAGCCAAGAAAGAGTAAAAATGAAACTTAAGAGTTTGATTTGATTATGAGGGATATTTATGGGGTAAATTTAAAGTAATAAATGAATTGGATTTGATGGATTCAATTTGAATTAATTTTAGATTACGAGAGCAAAAAATTTCAGACTATTTTTTATTTATTTTTAAAATTTTAAGACAAATTGAATTAAGTTACTCATAATTTTAATTTTTTAAATAATTATTCTAAAATAAGCATTTAATAATTTAAATTGAATTAAATTTATCGTTATATTTGAGATTGACCTTACAATTTGTAATCATTTATATTTCCTTCAATTTTGATACAAATTGAATTTTTCAAAAAGAATGAATTCTCAATAAACTATTAGTCCATTGAGGGAATGTTGAATACACAACAAGGGATGGATTTAGGAGATGACAAGTAAGGCTTTGCATCTCCCACTAGAGGTACGCAATTGGCTCAAATCAAATTAACCGAATTAAAAAATAAAAAATTATATTTTAAAAAATTCAAGTAGAAACGAGTCAAATCATGTATAAAAATTAAATTGAACTGAACTGATTTGGTTCAGTTTAATTAGAGTTTAGTTTGATTTCAATCGAATTTTAAAAAGTTAAATTTTAATTATCTTAATATAAATAATACTTTTCATACAAGTAATAAAATTTTAATAGATTTTTATTTTTTAATATAAATAATAACTTTCAATAGGTTTGAATAATTTAGATTTGATTTAGTATGAGTTCAAATTATTTTAATTTAATTTAAAATTAGTTCAATTCACCAAATTTTTTATAAAAAATTAAATCAAAATTTCCTCACTAAAATTTTTAAAAGAAATCAAACTAAACCTATATAAAATCGTACTAATTTGATTCAATCAGTTTTTTGATTGAAATTGAAATTTGCTTAGTTCTACAATGCCTCCTAAATAGTAAAAAAAAGGCATAAAAATTATTTTGAATTTTATATTTTTATTTTATGTTGAACCCTCTTTCATTTCATTTTATACTTATATTTTAATTTATATTTCACTTGATCCTATCTAAACTCTAATCCTAGATTCGTCCTTGAATAAAAGTATTCAAATTTTAGTTTTTTATATAGATTAAAAGAGGTGACAAACAAATGGAGCAGATCAATTGTTTTGAATTATACTATTTTCAAGTTGAGTTGGATTTAGGTGCATTTGAGTCATCCATTAAATTTACATGCATATAAGATTTCGAATTGAATTTCAGATTTATACTTAAAAATAATATTTTAACTTGGTTAATTGTTATTTATTTTTAAAATATTCATTTAAGCATTTTATTATTTAAGTAATATTTTCTCATAGTCTGCTAATTTAATTTTTTTAATCATTTATTCAAATTTTGTAATTTGAATTAATTTTATTTCTTATTTATAATTACAAAATTTTTTCACTTCATATACAAAATGTATTCATTTTTTATACAGAATTTGAAGAAATTCCTTATACATTTGAATACAAAATTTTTTCATTTCAAATACGAAATTTGTTCAAATTTTATATATATATTTGAACAAATTATAATTCTTATATGCAATTTTTTAAAATATATAAAAAATAAACTAAAAAATAAAAAATTTAATAAAAAATATGAAAATAAATTAATTTATATTCGATATAAAAAAAATTGTTAGCAGCTACAGCACTCAATCATATAACCTTAGGTGCGCGATACTACACTTTTCCAAGGACAAAAAAAATCATTTGCACTTGTCCAAGTACTAAGGCAAGCTTCATGCTAACGTGCGCTGCATCACCAATTTAAAACCAGCCCCTAACTTCCCCCTCTCCCGCCACACCATAATAACATTACCAGTTTCCCCTCTCATAATTAAAAATGGAGCTGCCCATTATAGATCTTTCCCAATATCTTGGAATCGCTGACAAACTGAGTAATGACCCGGAAGTGTTATCAGGTCAGCTGAAAGAGTATGGGGCGTGGGTGGGTGAATCATGCAAGGAAGTGAGTCGTATCCTAAGAGAAACCGGAGCCTTGATCGTGAAAGACCCAAGATGTTCTGCAGAGGATAATGACCGCTTCTTAGACGTTATGGAGAAGTATTTTGAGCATCCTCTACACTACAAGAAGCTTCATGAAAGACCTCAATCACTTTACCAGGCATACTTCTTTTTTATTTTATTTTATAATTATATTAATTTTCTTTTGCCACTTGACTAGTAATACAACAATGTCTGCATGTCAAGTTACTATGTTTATGGCCCTGTTGTATGACAAGCTACATACAGTGGGCCTAGACAAGTATTTCCCACATAGATAAAAGGTTTTTATTTCGCTTCTTGGCCAAGCTTTCGATCATCTCTTGCAACAAGCTCAAGAACGAGAACCGTCCAGTCAAGTTAAGAATTTCCATTAACTAGTAGTTAATTAAATTCATTATTAATAACATAGCTGATCATGACTTTAAACTCTAACATCCACCTTTCCCTCCAATATTTCTTGAACACCAAAAAAAAAAAAAAAGGTCAAAAGCATTTGGCTATTAAGGCCTCAGTTGAAATAATTTCTGAAGCACGTGGAGGTGATAGAATTTCTAATTGCAATGGAAAGTACAGATTGGATCGAGCCCAGATGGACTAGAAATTGCAAGATGTGTGGTTGATGAAAAGATACAACAGAAAATAAAAACAATGCGAAAAGATTACCAACCATCCTTACCCAATGGACCTGATCTTAAAGAGAGATACATGTGGAGAGTCAATCCAGTCCCACCAAACACTCTTTTCAAGGTATTACCCTATTTCTTAAATCTAATTTTGCCTCTGATTGGTGTTTAATTTGCTAAATCTTGTTACTCTTGCCTTTTTCAGGAATTTAATCTCGAACCCCCAGTACCTGAAGGCATTCCTGAATGGAAAGAAGTCATGAACTCATGGGGGTATAAAATGGTGAACGCTGTGGAGGTAACCATTTGGTCTACTTCTTGGACAATTATTTGTTACTCACATTTCATGATGTTACGTTTCATGAGATGTTACACACACATCCATACTACTGACCCAACAGTAAATAAACATAAATACTACACTATTTTTGAAAAACCAACGTATGATTCACGTGTTAAGAGTCGAAGATGATATGATGCACATTTGTAAATCATTAAATTGTTAGCATGCTTCATTGGTAATGTGTTTATTATTGTGAACTCTCCGCAGGTTGTGGCTGAAATGGCAGCAATTGGGTTTGGCTTGCCTAAGGATGCTTTTACTTCTCTTATAAAACAGGTGGATTGTACTACTAATTTATTACTTTTTCTTGAGCTACTTTCTTTTTAGTGTCATGTATGAACTTTTTTTTTTCATACTAAATTCACCTATGGTTTAACTAATGAAAAATTACACTGTAAAATTAGATGATTAGTACGAAAAACTTACCTTGAATCTCAAATCTCGAGCACTCAAAAAATAAAATGGAGAAAAACCAAGGTTAATTACTACTAAAGTTTGTTATGTTTTGAAATTGAGGGGTATAAAATGTATGCAAAAGTTGACAACTGACTACTCCTTCCTTTTTCAACTACAGGGTCCACAGCTTCTAGGCCCAACAGGGAGTAACCTCAAACATTATTCTGAGGAGGGCACAGTGTTCGCTGGATATCATTATGATACTAACTTTTTAACCATTCATGGAAGAAGTAGGTTTCCTGGTCTAAACATGTGGCTCAGGAATGGAAAAAAAATGGAAGTGAAAATCCCTCCAGGATGTTTGTTCATTCAGACTGGAAAGCAAGTAAGCAAGAGCATAATAGTAAGAGCCTGTTTGGCATTTGGGTCGAAAATTGCTTTCCCAAAGAGCAAAACTTTAGATGCTATTGAAAAAAAAAAGTTCCAGATTGTCGTTTTGCTGCTTTAGATCTTTAAATAACATGTCAAATTTATCGTCAAAACAAGTTTTAATGACATCTAGTCAACATTTTCAGCATGAAGCCTTTTCAACAGCAGCTTAAATAACAATACCAAACAGACATAAATTTTTTGTCTATGAATAATGATTCGATCAATTTTTTTTTTGGGTTCAACTCGATATGCATATGGATTTGATTTTACATTGTTTAATTTCAAACTACATTTTTTGTTTGTAGATTGAGTGGTTGACTGCAGGAGAATGCATGGCTGGAATGCATGAAGTTGTTCTCGCAAACAACACAATTGATGCAATAAGAAAGGCATCAGAACAAAATCGTAGCCTTTGGAGAGTATCCTCAACAGTAAGTGATGATATATATTCTATAAAGCATATCTTATCGTGTCGTGTCCACATCTGTGCAACACAAATAAGATAAAAACCTCCCATGCATATGGTCCGGCCTAAGGATTTTAATCCCAAACCCTGAGTATTTTGCAACATAAGGGTATTTTCAGAAGTAGTCTTGCCAATGAGAAGAGTGTGAAGGAACTTGTAAGGCTTTAAGTTTGTCGACCCCTTTTCGATATGAGGTTATCCTATGCTTACTAGTTTCGTTATTATTGTCTCTGTCATTTGCAGCTCTTTTCAAATATTGCATCAGATGCCGAGTTGAGGCCTTTAGGCCACTTTGCAGAAAGCCCACTTGCCAGCAAATATCCACCCATGCTTGCAGGAGAGTTTATGAAAAAAGAGCTCACAGCAATTA
>CATIWR010451460.1:0-14868 GCA_949677035.1 Omphalea diandra | reverse complement strand
ATATATATATATATATAATAACAGACTATAAAGAATCAAAAACAAATGAAAACTTATATATATGCAAGTATATGTGTAATGTATGTATATGTATGTATCTATGGGGTCAAGAATTTGAAAATGATTTATACCAATAATTATAAAAATCTAGCTAAATTTTACTGCTTATTACCATTATTTTGAAAGTCCATATCCTTAACTGTCTTTCAACTCCAAACTTCAAAAAAATTAAATATCTATAATATTATGAGCAATACCTTGAAAATATAAAAAAGGAATATAAATAAAAATTCCAAACATCTTTCAAATACCTTTTAGTACGAAGGAGAATACATACCAAGAAGCTACTATGTAAATATTATATTCATAGCTAAAAACATACGCAGATCTATAGCATATATTCTTCTGCCACATTCAAGCTTGAGCATAGCAAATAAATCATATGCCATGTCAATTAAAGTACATTTCAATTACGCAAAGCCACATAAAAGCTGTTGCGGTTTACTTTTTATCAATAAAATGCTTTAATTTTATTTTTCTTTATAACGTTATCCTCATAGCAACTTCAATTAAGTGTCAGACTTTATCGAGATGGCGTATAAAAAAATTATTTTTTAAAAAATAAATTTAATCTCAACTCCATTAAGACATAAACATTTTTTTTTTTAAAGCCTTTAGGTACAATTTTTTTAAGGAAAAAAAAAATCACACTATCTTAGCAATTTCTTGCATCCAATTAGCCAGAGGTTGGCCTATGAAAGGATAACATTGCAAAAGAAAAGGTAAAATTAACACATATTATTGATAAAAAGAAAATTTGAAATAGAAATTGAATAAGTGCCTAATTTTGAGATTATTTTAGGAAAATTCATTATTATCTCTCTGAAAGAAATGTGACTTATCCATGCATCTTCAAAGAGCTTATGCAGTGAAACATATCATAACCATGATGGAGTTCAATTTTGGAACATAAAGCTGATCTTGCTTGCTTCATCCATCTAACAACTGACTCTTGTATATTTTCTCATACTTTTAAGTTTATTGATTTCACAATGGCTTAATGATAATTTAAATTCAAATATTTGCATGTTAGTGTGATTTTGATTCAAATTTTAAAATTATTAAAATATATCAAAATCGTGAAATTGAGTATAATGTTAGTCAGTCTGAGTTTTATTGAATTTTTTTCCCAACACTTTACCTAATAAAATATAGAAATTTCATTGTTTTATATCAAAAATAAAATATAAAAATTTTATTACCTCTCGATGATTTTGATTGAATCCCTTGCCCACCAATGCATTCAAATTCCATTATTTTAAATATTATATATATATATATATATAGTTTCTCCAAAGTCTTTTTTCTTGTCTTCAGTCCACAGATTCTATACTAAAAAAAATAAGTCAGTTATGAGGAAAAGTAATTTTCAAGATTTTATACATATACCACCACATAAAAGTAATCTAAAATATATAAAAATATAATATTTATAAAAGCTAATAATTTTTGAATATTTATTTATTTTTGTAGACTATATAAAAATTATAATTGTATATCCTTTGATTTTTATAAATTTTTATAAATTTTTAAAAGTCATGATGAAATAATTTTTTGACTCCATCAAAATCTTCAATTCTCTTATCAATACACCCCTGTTAGTTCACTAGAATATGAAGATATAAGTCAATCGCTGATAAATCTTCTTGAATTAGTAAGTACTAATACAGATTTTCTTTTTACGCATAAAAGACATAAAAAAAAAAAAGGAGTATATATATATATATATATATATATCTGAAACAATATGCATTACTGGCATAAAAAAAGAAAAAAATAAATACATAATAAATGAATAAAAGAGAAAACAAGAAATCAATTTCCGGACAAAATGACCAAAAATTGATCACCATATAGCTGAGATACAAAGAAGAAGAATAAGAAGAAGAACAAGAAGAGGAGGCTAACAGAAAAAGAGAGAAGCATCAAAGTGAAGAGGTTACCCTTACAATTTTTTTTTTTTTTGAGATTTTTTTTAGACTATGAAAAAATTTACGTCAAACCCATGAATAATTATTACTACCGACGATGCAAATTCCAATTTCTTGGAGCTGGCCGCATACCCACCGCAGACTGGAAAATTGAAATGTCCAGAAAGTGCTAAACGGTTGACTCACCAAATCCATATTTGCATTGCAGGTGGGCCAGCTCTATTGCATCCTGCCATTCAGGTTTCATTGTCGTATGATATTTATCTCATTGCTTGAAATTGACATGATTTTGTATCCCACAAGAAAATGACTTCTCAGTTGTATATCATTTTCTTGACACTATATTTGGAAAAGTATATAGAAAGAAAAAAAAATAAAAAAAATTTTTTTTTTATTTTTTTATTTTTTTCCTGTGTATATATAAAAAGAGAGAAAAAAATAATTTTATTTTTTTAAAAAAATATTTTTTCTTATTTAGAAAGTAATATATGAAAAAAAGAAAATGCTTATTTGATATATTTTCGATTTTACTGTTTATTTAAGAAAACAAATAATAAAGGGAGAAAATAAAACTATATTTTCATAGGCACAAACATAAATTTATAAAACTCCTTTCAATATTCTACATTTTTTTTCATTTTAAAGAAAAAATAAAGAAAACAAATCATATTTTCTTTCATTTTATATTTTTCTTCATTTTTCAAATAAAGAAAAATTCATTTTTTCTCTTACTTTTCTACCGTATTTTACTTTCCTTCCTATTCTATCTCCTCCCAAACACTGTGTGAGAGTCCCCTTCAAGTATGAAAAGAGTCGGTTCTTCAGGCCTGTCTAATTTTGCCACTAATTTCAACGATTTACTATCTATCAATCAATCAATCAAAATCTGTAAAGGGCATCTTATACCGACTAAGGACTAATTCAATCGTTTCCTTCACAGGTGGATTAAGAAAATATTGTTGGAGTTGAATTCTTTGTGTACGTTCTCATTGATAACTCAAAAATTTTATAACCAGTAGTCAGTTTCATTTGATTTCGTTGATGGTTCGATAATGTACCCAAAGGAATGCATTTTGGTAAGAGTGAGCCAACAGTTGGTTTAATTTATCAAAATTTAATAAATTAAATTTTTTATATTTAAAATCATATTAAAATTTTTTAAAAAATCAAATTAACCAAACTAATTAAGCAGACTTTATGTGTTTATAAATCGAACCGAACTGAAGTTATAAAAATTTGATTCAATTTGGTTTGTTTTTTATTAAATTACATGTATTTTAAGTCTAATTCAATTCAAATTAATTTGATTTAATAATTGTTTCAGTGAATCTGATTTTTTCGATTTTTTATCCAAAAAACCAAAATTTTTTTAAATTATAACCGAATCAAATCGATTTTCTTAAAGAATTAAATCAAACAAAATTGAATCAACTCAATTTTCTGTTCGGTTCGATTTTTGCTGACCCATGCACTCTAGGACCTTTTGTAGTACCTAAAAAGGTAATAATAACAGAAATAATTGAACCAATCTAAATTATATTAACTTATATCTAAATTATTATTTTATTATTAATAATATTATTTATAATGTACTTTTTCATAGATGCTATATGAATGTTAATTCTTTTATTATTAGATTTATAATTTTTAGTAATAATATGTGAAATATAAAAATTATAAATTATTATAATTTTATAATGTCGATTATGATCAATAATCAAATTGAATATCTTGATTCCAATTAATTTCAATTTTTAATTTAACTTCAATTTAATTTAATTAATATTTAAAAAGGAAAAATATTGATTAGTAAGAAATTTGATTTTATTCAGTTTGATTAATCAAATGAACACTTAAAAGGGCCTGAAAAGAGATATTAGAATTATAATTTTCAGTAATAATATGTGAAATATATATATATATTATAAATAATAATAATTTGATAATTTTGATTACGATAAATAATCAAATTGAATATCTTGACTTCAGTTAATTTCAATTTTTAATTTAACTTCAATTTAATTCAAGTAATATTTTAAAAGGAAAAATATTGATTAGTAAGAAACTCGATTCTATGCAGTTTGGTTAATCAAATGAACGCTTATAAGGGCTTGGACAGAGATATTGGGAAGGAGTAATTAAATAGACTCCAACTTATCCTCCAACTTGCAAATCAATTCAATTGTTCAAATATTTTAATGAATTTAGCAATACAAATTACACGTGGCATGTATTTATTGCTGGGAATTTTTTATAAAATAAAGAAAACGTAATTATGTAAAAAAATATTGGAAAATACTAAAATATTACTAAGATAAACTAAATCAAAAAGTAAAATATTTCTAAGAAGATAAATTAAATCAAAAAGTAATTTTGACAAGAAAATATTTTATGATTTTTTGTCCAGATTTTCTTTTATTTAAAAATTAAAATTAATGAATATTTGCTATATGTAATTTATCTTGTTGAAATTCATTAAAATTACTAGAATTTTTTACTCCTAAAGATTTTGAAAGTTGGAGCTTGCTTTTTTTTAATATTTAAACGATTGGGTTAATTTATAAATTGAGATATAGATTTTACATCTCAAGCTCCTCATCTTAGCCACATTGATTACTTTCATATGGTTTATTTATTACACCTATTCTAAATTGAAAGACCAATTTTTCTTTAACAGAACTATCAATTTGAAACGAAAGTAGTTGATAATATAAAGGATGATGAACAATTTATCATTTTTTTAAGCAAAAATCAAACCGAAGAGAGAACACTGAGAAGAAGCCCAAACTACGGTCATCTTCAAGATGTCCAAGACAACCGAGTTCTGACTCTCCTTTGAAGACCCAGCTCCGAAGCCTATTTAATTCCTCCAACAAGCTAGACGTTCTACTAACCAATGATTCCTTAAAATGTTCATTTAAGCTTGCTAGATTACTAGACAATTGAAATCTTAATATCAAAATTCAAATTTTTAACATAATCACATGAACTCAACTCGGGATAAAATACTTAATAATTTGAGAAAGATTCTTAGTATCAATGATTTTATATTGATTTTAGTTTTTATTAGGTAATTCACATAAATGAATGATTGATTATGAAGCTAAGACTCGGCTGTAGAATTCGAACCCCACTATATTCCATGTCCACAACAAAAAGAAGAGGGAAAAAATGAGAGTGATGGGGAAGTTATTAATCAACCCAAACAGAGTCCTCTTAGTTAAAGCAATTGACTGGAAGCATGTTTGACATTGTTACTATAAAAATCGTTATTTGTTTGTTACGCACTACAACATCTTTAGGTTTTCAAAATATTTTAAATACTTGTAAAAATAATTCAATTATATTGTCAACATAATTCAATAGAAATGTTACAATTTTTTTTCAAAATAAACTTTTACCTCGTGAAACTTGTTTTAGAACAATTTATTATCAATTAGCAACAAAAATTTCATCTAATTTTTGCTCCAAAGTCTACTATTAGCAATACCAATGCCAACATACCTTTGATGTTCAGCACCTTAAACAAGGGTTGTTTGCATGGTTAACTGCATATTCATCATTTCATTCTAAAGACGGTCATTTAAGCGGTCAGTAAACCACAAGTCACATACTAAACCTATACGGTAATGGCATACATCATCTGGTTGCTTGCTAGGGAAAATCATCCTTCACTGATCTCTTTGTTTGATAACTGCCAAACCAGATGCTAGGTCCTTCACTGCAAAGACTCAGGTTTTGGAATTGTAAATATATGTCGTAGCCTTAAAAAATGCATAAACAAATTCTTGATGCATTTCTTAGCGAGTAAAGGCCATAAAGGCACAACTCGAATCTTGCACCACTTGCCGTTATTAAAACAAAGCTCAGTTTTGCTTTGTACCTGAACATTTGACCTCCAGCAGCTCCTTCAACAATTTTTTGAAACAATCTTCAGTATATCCTTTATGTGGAATGATTTGCAATTCTGAGCAGAGTGCCATAACTTTAAACGGACTGAATTGCCTGAGAATCTCTGGGTCTCTATCATAATCCTGGAATCAAAATAGTTGGACCTTGGATTCAAAAGAATACATAGTAATAATAATGAGGATTGATGAGATCATGCATGCAGGCAAAAAGACTTGATGTGTTAATGGTCCACAATTTGATAGTCCATTCTATCATTGGACAAGGCTTCAATATGATCTAAAATTGTGCAAGACCTATCATTGGGTTAAGAAACCAATTATATTGTCAAATAATTGAGTCATTAAAAGGAAGATAGGCTCCAAATACGAGTGATTCAATGAAATGCAAAATTACATGCCACAGGGCATAAAGAAAGCTACACATCTAAAATAGATTACGAGGATTCTCACTTCAATAGTCCTCAGATAAGCTAAACAATAAAACATGACAGCACCAGAACTAAATATTGCACTTACATTCTCTGTTACAACAACTACTGGCTTGGAACCCCACTTGCTCTATTGTTCTCATAGTTTCATGGTGATCATCTCAATATCCTGAATTAATTACACCAAATTAGGTTAGTGCCAGATTCAACATAAGGTGCGTGGGGAAGAAAAGAAATGTTTCCTTGTACAGTATTTGCCACTAACTGTTCAAACATATCTGAGTAGTGAAACTGGAGGCTATCTAACACCATATTATATCCATGCTTAAATAAAAAACATAAGCATCTTTATTGCTAGAGAAAAGTTGAATTCTGCATATTCAAAATTTGTTAAGAGAGCAGGAGAATATGTGAGATTGCTAGAGTTAAAATCAAATATCAAATATAGATTTAGATGACAAGACAAGCTTAGCTCTTTTGGGTCATGCTATGCTTATGACAAACATTAGCCCATTTGGGTTACACAAAATTGGACTCTGCATACGATGGAATTTCAAACTAAGATACAGCTGTAAGAAAAATGTACCCTGTTTTGAAACAAGTGGTGGTCACTAAAATCAATTCGATCAACAAAAAGTGCCCCCATCTGCCGCAAGATATCATCATTTAAAGAAAATATAATAGGGAATGAATTTAATAAATAACATCATAAAACCTGATGGTAAAAGAGGAAATACCTCTACCATTCCCTGCACAAAAGCATTTGCTGATCCAATTGCAGAAACACATAGCACAATGGCATCGCATATGACATCCAGTGGTATTTGGCAGTTGACATTTCTTACTTCAAAGAAGTATGATGGAGACATTCTAGTGAAAAAAAAATAGGAAGGCATTCTTTAACTTCTGGCATCACTAGCCCAATATCTTTGAGATTTTGTGGCGAAACCTGCAAGAAACTTTTAAATCAATTTATTTTAAACTTATTCTTCCTGGTCACTCACAAATATCACATATATTAGAAACAAATGGCAAGATGAGATAAAGATCATGCATGAACTGTAGAATTTCTAATGAAAATTAAATGTTAAAACTGAAATAGAATCTGTAAAATATCAATTTCAAATACCAAGTTTGCATGATGAACTACAGCAACATCAGCTCTTCTGAGGGCTGTCAAAGGCTCCCTTAGAGGTCCAAGTGGCATCAATCGATAGTTTCCCCATGGTGACAGCCCATTAACCATCACAATCTCAACAACACGATACAAACTCCAGTGCTATCTTCCACACAAAAGAACGTAATCATCAGTATACATATATAAGCAAAACTATTGCTTCATGATCCCATTGCTTCAGCCACAAAGGTATCCTCAAAAGACAATCAAGAATCGATCAATGGAACCAGTAAACACCTGTATCCAATAGTATGTATTGTACTGTCAGTAGGTAAGCTTACCACAAAATGAAGACAATGGATGATTGGCATAAACCTCTAAAATATTAAAGAATGATAGTTGAGCAGAAAAGAAAGTGCTAGTTGAGTAGAAAAGAAAGTGCATTTTTAAATATTATGAAGTTGGCAATTGCCGTGGAGCAACAGCCTCCTTGTGTCAAAAGAGAGCTACCCTATAGATGGTAACATCCATACATGCAACAAAAAAAAAGCATCAATCACAGCAATAGAGGGAAAAACAAAGTTAGTACCTGCATGCCATCATCTAGAACAACACCAACAATTTTGCCAGAGCTAAGATTACTTCCAACTTTCTGGTCAATGCATGTTCCCTCAAATAGATAATTTGGTGGATCCATGCATCCATATTTTTCAAAAAAAAAAAAGCAGCAGTGGCAGCTCAATTTGCACCAATACCAATCTTTGCAGGCGTCCCAAGAAAATGCCTCATAAGCATCTTAGCTCCATCTCCACCAGCATAACCCTACCAGATAAGCAATGTCAATAAATCTATCACATAGCATGAGGTCAGATTAAAATCTAGGCATCCCAAGAAAATGCCTCATAAGCATCTTAGCTCCATCTCCACCAGCATAACCCTACCAGATAAGCAATGTCAATAAATCTATCACATAGCATGAGGTTAGATTAAAATCTAGGCAGCGCCATCCCTTTTAAAAACTTCATACACACATATAGCTCCTATGGCACCAATTTAAAATAAGGATGAAACTTTTTTTTTTTTTTTTGGGGAGGGGAGGGGAGGGGTCAATTTGGCTCTAATATTTGATTTCAAATGTGCAGACTTGAGGTCCTAAAAATACCATTTGAACATTGAACAAAAGATCATTGGTGCGAAATGAAAGTATCATCATGCACTTAACAAGGACAGATTTCTCAAATTTGGCCATTTCAAAAATTTATATTAATCATTAAAAATCCATTCATTTCACAGAAAATATTTTCTTGAAAAACATTTTTCTTATTTTTTAACGTTTGGCATGCTAAAAAAAATTAATTGATAGAAAATATTTCTTGGTCAATGAAAAACTAAGCCATTGTGTGGAAAATATTTACCGTACTTTTTAATGTTTGGCATGTTGAGAAATTGGTCAATATAAAATATTTTTCTAATAAAAAACCAAGTAATTTTTTTAAAAAAATGACTTTCTCTATTAAAAAGAGGAAATCATTTTTCAAAATTTCACAAATTCATCCAAATGAAAAATAAATTAATAAACACATACTGTTAGCCAATGATGGTTGCCAGTGATTGATTGATAGGACTCACAAAAATTTTCATTTTTAATATTTTTATCTTATATTGAACAATAAATAGTATACATATGAAGTGTTTGTGATCTAAATTTTAATATAATTTTATAAATAAAAAATTAATATTGTCAATATGTTTGAAACACCAGAAATTATGTTTCTCAAAAATATTTTCTTCAGAAAATATTTATCTTGGAAAACATTTTTCATAGAGAAGTTATTTTTCTAGAAACGGACAGAGCTTAAGAAATCATTTTCTAAATTTCAATAAACTGATCCAAATGATAAACTCATCTATATAAATATATATCTATTAATGTACTTATTATCACAAGTTATCCTTAATCACTGCCGATCATTGATAATCACCAGCAATATTTTCATTTTAATGTATTTTTTCTCATATTGTATAATAAATAGTATAAATATAAAATATTTTACATTTAAATTTTATTATAATCTTATAAATTAAAAAATAATAATATTTTTCAAAATAATCCAAACACCAGAATATATATTTCTCATAAAATATTTTCCTTGAAAAATATTTCTATAATTCAGTTTCCGTGAAACAAATGAAGCTTAAATTTCAAAAAAAAAAAAAAGGAAAAAGAAAACGCTATTAAGTAAAGAAAGTACCCTAAGTAAGAATGAGAGGAGGAATTCCAGAATCTGATAACCAACGTGCAATTAACTCAACCATTGACGTCTTCTCATTGCCTCCCCACGTTATATTCCCCACACTTATCGCTGCCACCGGTAACCTGTCCTTCAACATCATATAATTAACCAATTGAACCAAAAATTCATCCATTTTTGCACTCTTGCCCACGTACATGAATAGATTATTAATTTGTGTTTGGTTGAAGTAAATATTAAAAAAAAAAAAAAGAAGCAGATGCGTACCTGTGGGTAGAGAAGAGCCAGAGGTAGTAGAGATAGCGGCGCATGGAGAAGGCGACGCCGAAGAGAGAAGCGAGTGAGAGCAGAGGAATTGAAGAGTGATGGAGAGAGGAGAGCTTATCGTGGTCTTGTGTGTACGCTATTTGGTTTACCGCTCTCTTCAGTTTCTCCATTTAAAAAGGCCCGTTGGCGGATGGAAAGACGGGTTTGCGTGGGTTATTATATTATGTTATTGACCTTGCCACTTTGGACCGAATCGAAAAAAACAGACCAAATTGAGTTAGGTCGGTTAGATTTGATCTTTTAATAAAGTTGGTGATTATAATTTTTAAAAAAATCAGTTTTCAGTTATTGGTTTTATTTTTTAGATAGAAAACCAAACAAACCAAATTAACCAAAATAATTAATAAATCAAAATCGAACCAGATTTAAAATATATGTAATTTAATTGAAACAAACCGAATCGAACTTTTATAAGATCGGTTCGATTTGATTTATAGACACATAAATTTCGATTTAATCAGTTTAGTTAATTTATTTTTTCAAAAATTTTAGTTCGATCTAGTTATAAATATAAAAAAAATCAATTTATTAAAATTTGATAAAAAACTGAACTGAATCGTTCATTTGCTCACCCCTACTCACCATGCTGCAATAAAAATTAAGGTTCATCGTATCTGAAAACAAAATTAGCACTTTTTTTTATCAATAAATGCATACTTTTTTTTTTTGAAATATTATACAAATTTATTTTTATAAAACTATAAATTTATTTTTAGTGTAAATTATAGATTTATTTGGTATAAATTATAAGTTTTTTTTTATAAATTATTGATACATTTTGATATAAAATATAAATTTATTATTAATAAATTATAAATTTATTTTTTATAAATTATAAGTTCATTTAGTATAAATTGATACTGTAGATTTTTTTTTATAAAATATTTATTTATTTTTTATAAACTGTTGATTCATTTTAGTATAAATTATAGATTTCTTATCAATAAACTATAGTTTTATTTTGTATAAACTAGAAGTTCATGTTTTATACAATGTAGATTTATTTAATATAAACTATAAATTTATTATTAGTAAACCATATATTTATTTTTTATAAACTATAAATTCATTTTTTGAAAACTACAAGTTCATTTTTTATAATTAAATATTTAATTTTTTTAATTTTTTTGTAATATTAAAATTAATAAATCTATAATTTATACTTTTTTTTTGGTGAAAAATAAGTATATTTTTTCTAAACACATGAAATAATAATAATAATAATGTCAATGTAATTAAAAATAAAAAAAGAGATTTATAAAAGTATAAATATATATATTTAAAGTAAAAAAAAAAAAAAGCTTATTAAAAAAATAAAGCGTCAAAATTTAAAGTAGAAAAAAATTTGTTAAAAAAAAAACAAAACAATAATTGCAAAAAACAATTTTTGTATTTACAGCACCCCACATGTTTTGTAGCCCTGATATAATTTACCAGTTACAGAAAGTACAATTGCGACGAGGGCATTACTGAATGCCAGCGTAGTTTTGGTTTGCTTATTAATACTCAATTGAATATTTAAACACTAAAAAAATATATATTTACTAATTTATAACAATATCTATAATTTTAATGAAAATTAAAAATTAAAAATCCAAATCATCTGTTAAATATAGATAATCCTGCTTTTTTACCCAATTTCTTTTTCTATTTGTGCATCCTATTTCTATTTGAAAAAACAACCAAACTTTTCATTTGTTGTGCTTCATGATTATGCCATCTTATTACTTCTCAAAGAAAAATAAGATGAGATGAAGAATTTATATTTTCTCACACAGATCTATTTGATAAGTTAGAGAATTTTATATTTTTTCCCCACAAGCGATAAGGATGACAATTTTCATTCCGTTTGATGGAGAATTCTTGACTTGCTTACAACTAAATTGAATTTTTTTAAAAAAAAAAAATACTTAAATGCTTCCAATAATTAAAAGGTGTATCATGTCCGAGTGAATATTTCTGCCTACTAATGAGTAATGAGACCAAGATGTAAAATACCTTCTTTTTTTTTCCGACTCAACTTGATTATTATAAAATCAAATTAACTTTACTAGTTTAGTTGAATTTGACTAAATTTAAAATTTAGTTTAATTTGATTTAAAAAAATAATTAATTCAAACTAGCTAGATTTTAAATTTTAAAAATAAACTAAATTTTTAAAAATAAAATAAAATATTATTTAGATAAATCATATAAATAGAATATATTTATTTATCTAAATAACTATAGATGTATTCTCTCTCTCCATATATATATATACATGAGGATTACATAGAATAAACAAGTGGTAACAATAGACGAAGGAGCATTAGTAGAGAGCGAACAAATACCAATAACTAGTTTGACCAAGCATTAAATAAAATACGGGGATTTATGATTGAAATATCTCTACCAATATAATGGTTACTTAAAAGAACCTTGTATATAAAGCTCCTAAGAAATATAAGGGGATATACTTTCCTTTCTCGAAAATCATCTATTCTCTATATCCATTCTTATTTTCTTACCATTTTCTTAATGAATTTCATCAATTTATTGTTGTTAGATTTTTTATGGATATTCTGTTTACAATAAAATTTGGTGTTTTAGCGTGAATTTCACAGCACTTTGATAGCCTAGCCATGGATCCATCAACTTAAGAGTATAGCTTTACCTGATATGAATGCTATTCCATTGCCGGAGTAACTAGTTGCAATGTAATCAGTTAGGAACAATCAACATACATCAATCAAATCAAGAGTTTTTGCCTTAAAACACTATACATAAGACTCTAGCTATACATTACATGGCATATATATCAATGGAGAAAGCACCGCCAACTAGGCTAGACAACCAAGCTTTAATCAATTTTTCGCTCCAATTTATTTTACAAATTTATTAATTGAGTTTAAAATGTCTATTTGAAAAGAATTTCATAATATTGTTTCTTCCTTGACAACAGGAGGAACTAGTCTTTTTTAATGGAGACTATTAGCTAACCATAAAGCAGACTCTAAGGACATGGGTTTAAAATGTTATAAATGTTAAATACATGCTAGGAGAGCTCATATTCCCGGAGTGGTTCAAAATTCAATAGGATCAGCATGGTCATTTGATAGATGGAGAATGGACTTATTAAAATCATTTCCAACAGCAACAGGGCGGCAGTACTTGCTCGCGGCGATAGACTACTTTTCAAAATGGATAGAGATAGAGACACTGGCAATAATATCAGCTCAAAAGTTTCTAAGCTTTATTCAATGAGAAATTATATGCAAATTTGACATACCACATATCATAATCACTAAAAGTGAATTTGATTATAATAAATTCAAAGAATTTTGCAAAGTTTCAACATTGCATATAACTTTACCTCGGTCATCATACATAAACAAACAGACAAGCAGAGAATATATATATATATATATATATATATATTATAAGGGCTTACAAAATAACTAGATGATGTTAAGGGTCGATTGGGCGAATGAGTTATATAATGCATTGTGGGCTTACCGAATGACACCAATAACTTCAACACATGAAATTTTGTTTTTTCTTATATATGGCTTTTAAGTGCTGGGTTTTGTAGAATAGTGAAAAATAAAAAATTAAACGTACAAAATCCTCAAAAAATCCATGCAATTCAATTAAATAAATAAAAATGATATAAAATCTTACAAATTCGAATCAAATTGTAAGATTGATAGAAGATATAGAGAGGTGCATACCGATAACACTTGATCTCAAGTTTTGAGTACTAATCATTAGATTTAGATTATACCAAAATTAATGTCCTTTGTAGGTATCCATACAAACAAACTCTCTTTAAAGCAAATTGGCCCATTCTATTCCATAATTGTTATATATATATATACATATCAGATTGTTTAAGATAATATCTCTAATTATCTTAATTATAATTATAAATCCAGAGGCAGTACGAAATATAATGTTGCTTTAGGTTTGTTCTAAATATGTGATCTTGTCCATTCACATTACATTGACAGTAGACTAAAAGTTATTTCTAATCCACAAATCAAGTGACCTCTAATAATATACTATGGTTATCCAACTTATGTAAAAGTCATTAATTTGACCAAACTTATGTTACAAATAGTATCACAATTATTTTGTCACATTATATCTTTTTTTGAACATAAGACATAAATCATATCATTATTATATATTTCAAATAAGTTATTTCTCGATTTTAAAATAGATTGATACAAAATGACATTAATAGTCTAAATCAATTCATTTTTGCGTGGTCATACATTTTTCTTCAGTTTAACTTATTAAGAGTCCTAGAGATATATTTCTCATAACGGTATTAAGGAAAAATTTTTTTTTCAATCGCTCATATTTCTTTATACGATTTACTTAATCTCTAATAACAGTTTGTGTATCATCCTATTAAAAATAATATTGAATTGTATCAAAACATAAAGTTTATCATATTATAATCTATGATGATTTTTAAGTCAGAGAATTAAGTTAATATTATTGCGTGATAATTACTTATGATAGATTATTCGTGTAGTGTTCTCACAGTGAGTCACTCTAATATAATATTTGTCAAACATATATATGTGTTTGACTTAATATCCAATACACATAATTAGTAAAATATAGTTATCAATGAAAATACACACTAATCTTTTATTCATTGTCAAGTGTACACACACACTAATCTTTTATTCATTATTAAGTTTACACACACAGATGTATATGTGTATATATATATATATATATATATATATATATATATATATATATATATATATAAATAAAAAAGTCTAAAAAAAAAAATAAAAAAAATATATTATATATCATAGAATATTATTTTTATTATTTTCTCTA
>CATIWR010451386.1:0-16603 GCA_949677035.1 Omphalea diandra | reverse complement strand
TTTTATTTCTTTCTGATGGATTAATGCATTAGTTTAAATTGAAAGGGATGTTTCAAAGACAAGTGTACCTCATAAAATGATTGGCCGCTGCCAAAAATAAAATCAACTGCCCCTTCAATGTAGCAATTGTTGAAATAATGGCGGCCTATTCCATCCCAAATTGTGTCTTGCAAACCCACAAAACCACATTCATAAAAGGCTGACTTGTCACCATAAATTCTTGCTGCTACTGCCGGCCCTATCTCTTCATCTTGCGCTAATGGACGATTATAAGAATTCTGCACCGTACACAGGAATAGATATATAATCACTTTCATTGATTATGCTTCCTAAAGAAATAAGAGCTCACTTGTTTGACCATTGCTAATTTTATGAATTTAATTCTAAGTCAATATCCAGTTATTATCAGTGTTGAGAATCAATTTCATAGATAAGCATGAAAGACGACGTTTTGAGGACAACCCATCAATCAAGTAGGAAGTAACCCAGAACAAACCTGAAAGGTGATACCTGCAGCAAGAAGATTTTCCGCAAGTGAAAAGAAAGTAGCACTTTGATCTGTTACTTCATGTGCATTGCCTACTATTGTTGTAACGCCGCGACCAGAACCCTCAAGAAATATACAAGTTTTCGCCACTGGAATATGCACCCTTTCACTGCATGTAAATATGTGTTGATCAAACCGTTAAAAAAAAAAAATAAAGACAGAAAAAATATATTAATATAATTACTTGTAAACAGCCGGATTAATGTGGATTTTGGTCCAACTATATTTGTTAGGAGGGATGGAATCAATGGCACCTTGGACAGTTTTGAATTCTTCAAAGCCTGAAGTGCCAACAGTAATAGTTTGCGAAATATAATTTTGACACTCCATAGCTCCACAAATCTCTGAATAAATGCTTAACCAGACTATAATGAGCGGCTGAAGCTCCATTATAGTTGACAACATGGCATGAAGCATTCTTTTTTTAATTTTATATTTTATTTATTTTTCTATGTGCAATTATATATATTTATTTGTACATATGCACAAAAAATCCCTAATAAATTTCTAATTTCTAAATAGGGGAAGAAAGAGTTAAATCTAATGGGAAATTGATATATGGAAAAACTTAGCAACAACTTCCTTCCCGAGCCGTTTCCCATATCCAAGTACTAAAAAAGAATATCTAATCAGAGGAAAACTTCTCAAAATGAGATTCTTTTGTGGGAATAATTAATTTCTGGGGACAAAAACATCGTGTCTTTATCATTTATTTAGCAGAGGGGATATGCTAATAATTAGATTGCTTTCTTTAATTATATATATTCAATTTACTTTATTTATACAGTTATTTTCTTCTTTTTTTAAAAAAAAAAAACTGCTCCTTTGTGAAATATTGAATTATAAACAAATTATAGCTGATTTTATCTATCAAATTTCACATTAATGAAGATTGAAAAATAAATGTGCATCAAGATTTTCAAAATTTTAGTTATTATTAAACTAACTAAATCTAATTGATTTGACCAGTCAAATCGAAAATCAATGAATTGATCAGTTCACTGAATAATCTGATTTTAAAAACATTTTCCGGAACCAGCCAACAAATCTTTTCTATTGATCACATGTCATGTTCCTCTGTGATGCAACAACTTAACAATTTCGTGGTATGATTCTTACCAACTCTATAACAAGTAGTTTAGCCCAAAAACACCTTTCTTAAAGTTAACTTTATATAATAAATTAACTTTAATTTTAATAATTAAATAAACATTAAACTCCATTTATTGTAAAAAAAAAATGTTGCAACAGTTTATATGTACGACAAATTATTTAATGAATCTAAAAGACTTGAAAATAATGCATTTTTTCTTATAAATATATATTGATTTATTTTCCACATTTTCAAATAAATATTTTATATTTATGAGTAAAAATTACACAGCATTCATGTGATATATACAATGAGACGAAGTTTTGTTTTAGGGTTAGATTAGGGAAAGATTTAGAATGGCTAGGATCAATTTGGTTTTTATCCAATGGCTCTATTTTATTAGATAAAAAATTCAAAATAATGATTTTTTATATATTTTCTTAATAATTGTATTAATAAGCATATTAGTAGTTAGTGAATTTTGTGCAACCGCTTAATTAAAAATAAAAATAAAAATAAAATTAGGCTACTAATTATTAATAATTATACTATCATAATCACTAATTAATAACAATACTAGTAATCATTTATACATTTCAGCAATTGAGATTTGAAAGTTTCAAAATTTAAATATAATACAAATCACTTATGACTTGTTTTATTAATACTTGAATATATATATATATATATAAACATAGTTTAGATTGTGGTAATGCTTACAGTAGTAGCAGTACTGTTATATTGAATAACTAGTTTTATGTTTGTGCAATACATAAGTTTGGTAGAATAAGATGTTTTAATTGAATTTTTTTATTATTTGATTAATGTATTAAAATATATAATATTTATACTTTTACTTTTTTTCACAAGCATTTGTTATACATACAATTCTCTTATTTTCTTTTTAATTCTATTACAAATATAATGTATGAGTTTGTCTTGTTAATTAGATAGTTTAATGATATTTTTATTCTTTTTTATTTATTTATTTTTATTTTTTATGAATATATCATTTGATTTTTTATTTATGTGATTTGTATTTTTTTTATTTCAATCCTTTTGTTCTTTGAAGAATAGATAAATTTTTTTTATTTGATTTAATTGATATTTCTTATTTTTTCTTCTTTTAACAATCCTTAAAAATTAAGCTACTATTTTTTTTAGAATGATATGAATGTAGTTTGCCTATATTGAAATTAAGAAGGAAATTAATATATAATAAAATAATAAATAAAAGTGTCTTACGTATTTTTCTAATTTTTTAGTTAAAAATGTAGTTGTGTTACCTTTTTATCAAAAAGAATCGTTTTGGCATTGTTGAAACTTTGATTTTGATATTGATGTCCTGAATCTAGACATCCCCACTTTAATTATCTAGGTATTTTTGTCTGAATTTAAATTCTCGATTAAGAATTATTATTGCTCCTTTTTATCAAGTCGTCCCTTATTAAGAAAGGAAAATAAATAACTAATTTTAATTCATTATAAATATATAAGCCAAACAAGGAATGGATAAAATCTCATGATATTTGACATAAAACGTTTGGTGAAAATAAAAAACCTAAAGTATAAATTGTAAAGTAGAAAGGGTGAAGTAAAAAGGAGAAACGCTTACGGTTCTTTTCATAAAGTTTGTATTTTACATAGAATATGTATTTTTGAATATGTTATAAATATCATTAATTTTTAAATGGACTAAAGAATCAATATTTGTTATATTTATATTAAGCATTAAAGTGTAGAAAATAAATGCCATAAGTATTAAAGTGTAGAAAGTAAATGTCATAATTAATAAATAATTTATCTTATATTAATGTGATATTTTAAATATTGTAATTGACAATTAAGTTTTAAATAGTAATCATTAGTTACATTTTAAAAGTTTAAAAAAATTATGGTATAATTTATGACATAATGAATGGATGAATATATTGTAGTTACATTTTTGAAGAATAAAATAATTTATATCATAATTTATGAACGAATTTTATTGATGAATAATATTTGTATTTAAAATATTATAACTAATAATTATTAAAATATTTTAATTCAATTAAACTTGAGGCTCTTAATTTAATGTGTTAAAATAATTTATTAATGAATAATTATTAATAAATTATTTATGACAATAAGAATCAATAAATATTTATTATTAATAATTTGTGGATAAATGACTATAGTTCTTTTTTATAAAGTTTCTATTTTATATAGAGTCTGTGTTCATAAATATTTTATAAATGCCATTAAATTTTAAAATAGAATCAAGAAATAATATTTTTTATATTCACATTAAGCATTAAAATGTAGACAATGAACTAATTTATGACATAATTTATAAATAAATGTATTTATTAAAGTGATAATTTAAATATTGTAAATATTAATAAATTTTAAATATCTATCATTTATTATTTTTTTAGAGTCTAAATAACATGTGATATCATTTAAATGAATTTATTGTAGTTACATTTTTTTGATAAAATCTCTTTGTTTTAAAGATTATGAAAAAAGAATGTCATTTGTCAATGCCTTAAGATGCCACTTATTAATTTTTAAAAATATTTAGCCTATATATATATAAAATAAGATTTATTGCTAGACACTAATTACTTAAACTAGTTAACTATTAAGCAAAATATTGTACACTAATATTAGTAGTGTTAGATTAATAAGAATAAGTTACCTTCAGAAAAATAAGATTAGTAAGAATACGTTTTAGTTATTAATAATTTAGTATTAATTAAAAATTATTATTGGAGATCCGTCTTAAACTAAATAAAGATCTGAAATTATCCATAGATTTTATGATCAAACTCAATTCTACCATAATATAGATTTTAGGATCAAACTCAATTCTACCATAACCCACAATCAAATTACTTTGATCTTAATCAATCTAAAATTGACACGATTTAAATTATAAAAAAAATTTATAATAATAGCATTATTGTTATAGTGACTAATTATGCAATAGGAGTTAGTACTAGACATTAATTACTTAGAACTAGCTAACTATTAAGTAAACTAGTATATACTAAAATTAATAGTGCCAAATTAGTAAGAGTAAGTTTTAATGACTAATAATCTAATACTAATTAAAAATTATTATTAGCGATTTGACTCAAACTCAATGAAAATTTAAAATTACTCACAGGTTTTAGGATCAAATCCGATCTAATCATAACTCGCTCAAATTATTTCAATTCTAATCTAATTCAACATAATTTAGATTATAAGAAATATTTTAAAATTTTAAACTAAATAAATTTTTTAAATTATATGTCTCAAATGCAATTTTAATGAGACTAAGGAATAAAAAAGTACAAGGCTATTATTCAGGATAATTATAAACATTTCAAATAGCAATTTCATACAAATTAATATAAAAATTGTCATAAAATATGTCAAAATTAAACAATAATAACTATAACAAATAATGAAAGAATAAGAGTTAAATAGATAATTAAACAAAATAGAGAAGACTAAAATAAAATTTTGGAGACACTATATCACATACCGAACTTTAAGCTCTAATCGCTAGGCAACCTCTTTTTTTTTTTTTTTTTTTTTTTTTTCTATACTTAATTTAAGCTTGATTTCAATTTAATTCATTTCTTCTAAAATAGGTTATAACAACACCATTTAAAAATCAAATTGAATTTATTTAAGACTTGATTCAATTTTTTCTCTATAACTTAAAATTATATTATTTTTATAGCAAAACTCAAGTCTTAGATATTGATCCTAATTTTATAATATACCTAAAATTAAAATCTACCACTAAATTAAACACTATCTAAATTAATCAATTGATTTATATAGATAGTTAAACACAGGAAATAGAAAATCATATACAATCAAATTTAAATTCTCAATAAGTTCACTATATTGGAATTAGACACTGAATTAGTGAAACTAGTGATCAATTACAGTTGAGTGTCTCCACGATTTATTTCCCTCCTGTATTAAGCTCATTTTAATCCAGTCATATCATAAATTCTCAAGTTTTGTTTTAAGTACCCATGATTTTCAAATTGAAGTTAGTTAAACTTTTATTAAATATAGCTCTAGATATTTTTTAAGATTTCAAAAACTTTAAATTTGTGAAATATCAATCGAATCTCAAAAAAAATTAATTAAGTTTCATCATCAGCTCCTTATATTCTAGGTGTAATAATGGACTATCTACAAGTATTCATTCCTAACAACGTTAATTTAGTTTTTTATTTTAAGAAAATATTTACAATATTTTTAATTTTAAAAGGAAATATATATTTTTTAATTTTGTTGGTCAATGCATTATTCTCACATTTATGTAAGCTAGACTTTATCTTTTAATAAGCTTAACATAACAACTTTGTTTCAATTGGACTAGATAGTTGATTTTGTTCTTGATTGAACCCTTTCAAATAGTTTATGAACAAAACCAGTCTTTATATCTTTCTAGCATCTTTGTAATTTAATTGCATGATGCAAGCTTCTGAACATTCTGGAATAAGATAATGCTTTGAATTAGTAGAATTAGAAATCAATTAGTGTTGATATCCTCAAATTTGGGTTGGATTCAATTTGGAGTAGATTTTGATTTTCAATTAAGACTTGACTCAATAAATTATTATTTGCTCTTTCTAATTAAGGGTATGATTAATGCAATCAGGATTAAATATCAATGAATTAATTTAGTAAATTATACAACTGTCACTTTCAAATAGGGTTTCCTAATATTGAATTATAATTTTACTTACAAAATTAGAGGTTAATTAGACTTGCTCCAAATTAGAGTTGAATTTGATAGAATTCAGCTTTAATCTATTTTAAATAGACCATGATTCAATAATTATGGTTCATTCTCAACAAATTATAATTTGATTCAATTAAATTAACATTCTATAATTTTTAATGATTGTTTGATTTTATAAAATTATTGTTCACTGTTTTTAAATTATAGTATTACTTGATAGACTTGGTTCAACTTATTTCAAATTAGTTGTGATTGTGTGAAGTTATGGATCCTAGTGTGTTCAAATTATAGTTCGATTGAATAGACTTAGGATATTATCACTTCAAATTTTGATTTCATAGATTTAGAGTTTACCCTCGTCCATTTGTAGTTTGAGCGAGGTCTGATTCCATGTAAATACGTTGCTATCTCTTTCTATTAGAGTTTGATATGGTATATAATTAGAATTAAGAATTCATATGTTTGAAAATATATATATTTTTTAAATGCATCCATATTTAATTTTAAGTCATAATTAACATTTAAGTCTATAATTAATCATGTAACTTAAATAGTAAACATTATTCTTATACAAACTAGTGTTATATATATATATATATATATATATATATATATAAGGAAGAATAATTACCAAATATATAAAAGGTAGAATAATTAAAATAAAAAAAGAAATTTATTTCAAAAAATATTTAGATTATTTAACTAAAAGTAAAATTGATACTTTATTTAAAATACAATGAAATTTTATATTTTAATAAATTTATAAATTTTATTGTGTTTTTTATGTGTCTAAATTACAATTTATTATTTATTATGATAAATTATTTAGTAATAATAAAAATTATTTGTTGTGATAAAATAATTTTGTCATAATTTTTAATTTATTTAATACAATGACATATATTATTATGATAATATTACTTCTCTTTTCTTATATGTAATTTGGTAGACACTATATTGTGATAAAATATTATGATAAAATAAGTATGTCATAATTTATCATATATGCTTATGTATTATGACAAAAAAAATTTTAGTTAAAAATTTGTGGGCTCAATGATTAAGAAAATTCAAACTTTTTCGTGAATTTTTAATTATATTTAAAGTTTCTAATTGAGTCACTTACACCCCAATTTGATGAATTGAGTTTAATTATACCCCAAGTCAAAATCAACATCTAGTAAAGTGTATATTTAAACTCAATTAACCTTTACATTTTTTTTCATTTAATTCAATTAAATTCTAAATTAAATTTAAATCTTACTAAGAGAATAAATTTATTTTTAATCAATTTAAATATTTTTTTACAAAAATATCAAAATTTTATTTTTATTTTAGTTAATAAATAAATAATTTTATACTAATTTTATGTTTTAAAATTATAAATTTTATTTTGTATATTTAAATAATAAATTAATAAACCTTAATTTGTATTTTAAGAATAACTTTTTTGAGAATGTTCAAATTTATATCATCAATTCATTTTTGTTGAACCTAACTTGTTTTGATAATTACAAACACATTTAAAGGCTAATTTTGTCCAAGTTGTTTGGGTAAAATCTTGCAGGTGCATCAATTTGTTGAACAAAGATGTTTGGAGAAAGAGTTATGATGAAAACTCTAAGTATTCAACTCCAACGGGTGTTTCCATATATCAACAGGCATTGTGGCTCCAGAAACAAGCATTGGAGGATCTTAATAGACGTTGAAATGACATCCAAGCATGAGTAAAGTCTTATGGATCTCTCAACCAGTGTTTTTCTCAAGCATAATAGACATTGGATGGCTTAATCACTTGAGGTGTACAAATATCTTTTGCAGTGGGCATTTCAATTTCACAATAAGCGTGGCTTTTGACATCTCAACATGGTGTTGCTTTTTCCCAACATGCATTGGACCATGTGACTTAATTTGAGCAAAAATTCTAAAGATCTCGACACGGGCATTGGATTCTACTAGCGAACATTGGAGAAGTTCCCAAGCAAAGCTAAGATCTCTGGACAATGAAACACTTTCAAATATGCAATAGGCATTGAGATCATTTTCAATGGACATTGGAAGTTGGCCAATAGTAGTTAAAGCACTATTGAAAATCTTGAAAAACATAGCATCAAGTTCACATCCTCTTTGAAATTTGCAACAGACATTATTTATATCTCAATAGGAGTTGAAGTTGAATTTCAGCAGGTGTTAAGAATTGCCAACATTCGTTGAAGAGTTATTGAATAAATAATTAAGAAAGTTAGAAAAAGAGCGTCTAGGCAAATCTCTCTCTAATAGTTAGTTCCAACAAGTATTTCGATAGTACCAATGACTGTTGAAGTTGTATTCTATTTGAAAATCACTAGATTGATTACTAAACAACAGAATTGGAAATGTCCAATAGGCATTGAGTGTCTACTCTAATGACAACCTTCTTTCTAATGCTAGTTTTGTGTTGCCTATAAAAGGACCCTTTCACAATAGAAACAAAAAAAGGAAAAAATGTTCAAAAGCAAATCCTTTTATAGTGAAAGCTATCTTTAAATAAAAAAGGTGAAACAAGAGTGATCTAGCTTACAAGAGAATATCATTGTCAAAACTTGTAAGAGTTATCTTCAAAAACAAAGTTCGAAGAACAAGCTTTCAAACTTCTCTCAAAATTCTCAACCAATTGAAGTATACCTTATGAGTGTATTTTGAATTGTTTATTGCTTGAGGGAAAAAGTTTTTTTCTCAATTTTCCAAGTTATAATTTTGATTGAGAAAACCTTTGGTTAAGAGATCTTACTCTGTGAAAGGTTTAAGGTAGTACCTGTAAATTACTTTGAAAAATGGTCTTAGTAGCACCCGTAAGTCTACTTATAAAGGCTTGGTAATGCTCGAAAACTACAATTATAAAGATAGTTGATAGTACTTATAAGTTATCTAGATAGTAAAAGGCTTTAGTGGGAATACTAAAAGAGAGGTCGTAGGCAGGTTGTGTTGAACCTTTATAAATTGGTTGTCTTGATTCTCCATTATTTTTGTACTTATTTTTATTTGACTTTACTTACCATTGTCCTATTCAATCTCCTCTTCTACGACACCAAGGGACAACAATTGATATCAGAGCTAGTCTGTTCATCAAAGCTTAAATGCTGAAAGTAAAGATAATTACAAGTCATGAAGAGTCATAATCAATCCACAAGCCACCTTTCTTCAAAGGAGATGACTACGGGTATTGAAAAAATTGTATGGATATCTTTCTTAATAGTGAAACCATAAATCTATTGGACATTATCAAAGAAGGAAGAGAAGTTACAACATAATTGGTTGGAGATGTTCTAGTACCTAAGCCTAAGAGTGAATGGACAACTGAAGAGAAAAAGGCAAATTTAAAGAATAGACAAGCAATGCATGTTCTTCTATATGCAATCCATAAATCTTAGTATGCTAAGTTGCAAATGTGCACATTAGCAAAATAAATATAGGACACATTGCAAATTCAACATGAAGGAACCAGCGAAGTTAGGAATAAAAATATACAAATGCATGCATATATGCATGAGACATTTGTAAATAAACCTGGTGAAACCATTACTGAGATGTACAATAGGTTTATTAATATAGTGGGCACTCTTAAAATTCTTGAAAAGCGTTATTCCAATGATGACATGGTAGCGAAGATTCTGAGAACACTTCTTAAAGATAGGCGGGAAGCCAAGAAAATGGCAATAAGGAAGCAAACAAACTGGAAGTCCTATCACTGGATGAGCTCATGGGAAAGCTACTGGCCTATGAAATCACTCTTGAGAAACCATCTGAAAGTACTGGAGCGAGAAAGAAATATTTGGCATTAAAAGCCAAAGAGATATACTCTGAATCCCCATTTACTTCTTGTTTGCTAACATCTTCTTCTTCTAGTGATGATGAAGACAGTAGTGAAGATGAACACCTCGCCCACATCATAAATAAAGTAAAGAGATATCTCTTAAATCAAAAGAACAAAAAGACAAAAAGATACCAGAACAAAAGTAGTGATATAAGAAGAAAAGTAATAAGATTCAACTCATTTGCTATGGATGCAATGAGAGAAGGCACATAAAGTCAGATTGTCCCAAGTTGAAAACAAGCAAACTTCTTACCAAGAAACACACCTTCAAGAAAGAAAATGAAGTATATAAAGTTACTTGGGATGACACTAGTGACTTTGAACCAAATGAGGAAGAGACTAGAAAGGAGTTGGCCAACCTTTATTTAATGAAAATTGAGGAGAAATAAGATGAATCCTTAACTGAGCTCTCCTCTAGCAATGATAGTGACAATGAAGGTGATCATGAGATGTGCTTAAAATCCAAAGTTGATGGGTAAGACTGGTTTCTTGATAGTGGATGTCCAAAGCACATGACAGAAGAAACGAAGTTCTTCACGCAATTGGAGAAAACTGAAGGACTTGGAAATGTGTCATTTGAAGATAATGAAAAAGCCAAAATCATTGGCATTAGTAAGGTTGGTAAGGATGTTGACTCGCCTATCCTTGATAAAGTATTACTTGTTGATGGACTCAAACACAATCTGTTGAGTGTAAATCAATTATGTGACAAAGGCCTCAGAGTTATGTTTGAACCATAAGCATGTTATGTGTCAAGGATGAGTGACAACAAAATTTTGTTCATTGGCAGGAGAATTTATAATATTTAAGTTATTGATTTAAATTCTCTCATTACCCATAATGCAAAGTGTCTAGTCTCTATACCAGATAAAGATAAAACTTGGCATAGAAGGCTAGGACATACTAGCATGGAACTCCTCAATAAGCTGAAAAGAAGAAACTTGGTTGAAGTTCTACCTGAAATAAAATTCATAAAAGAAGGAGTTTGTGAAGCATGTCAAAAAGGAAAGTAAGTCAAATCATCATTCAAAGCCAAGAATAAAGTAAGTTCTTCTAGACCTTTGCAATTGCTTCACATGGATCTGTTTGGATCCACTAGAGTATCTAGCTTGGGAGGCATGCATTATGCATTTGTCGTAGTAGATTATTACTTTAGATACATTTGGGTATTGTTCCTCCTATACAAAGACTTTTGTTTTGATACTTTTAAGACCTTTGTCAAGAGAATTCAGAACCAAAAGGATTTGAAAATCTCTTCAATTAAAAGTGACAATGGAGGAGAGTTTGAGAATGCTAAGTTTCATAGCATTTGTAATGAGTATGGTATCTCACATAAATTCTCAACTCCTAGAACACCATAACAGAATGGTGTGGTAGAAATGAAGAACATAAGTCTTTAAGAAATAACAAGGACCATTTTAAATGAGTATAATCTTCCTAAATATTTTTGGGTTAAAGTTGTAAACACTTCATGCTATGTTTTAAATAGAGTCTTGATAAGACCCTTATTAAAGAAAACTCCCCATGAGTTGTCGAATAATAGGAAGCCTAAGATTGTATATTTTAGAGTTTTTCATTGCAAATGTTTTATTCTAAACACAAAAGACAACCTTAACAAATTTGACTCCAAATCTAAAAAAAAGAATTTTCCTTAGATGTTCTATTACTAACAAAGGGTATAGAGTCTTCAATAAGAGAACATTTATTGTAGAGGACTTTATGCATGTTGTATTTGATGAATCTAATCCCATTTTTTTCAAAAGAAGAAGAACATGTTGATGATCTTACAGGTCCCATGAGTAAGCTGAACATTAAAAAGAAGGAAAAACTGTAGATAAACTACAAGATGCAAGGAGTGAAGAAAATATAAATCCACCTTTTCTTACTCCTGATGAAGAGCCAACTCAACTAGAAAGGGACTGAGTCTTCAAGAAAGATCATCCAAGAGATCTCATCATTGGTGATCCTTCAAATCAAGTAACAATTAGATCATTTTTTAGAAATGCATGCACCAATCTTACTTTTGTTTCCCTTGTTGAGCCTAAGACCATAGATGAGGTTATTAAAGATAGACATTGGGTACTCGCTATACAAGATAAACTCAATCAATTTGAGAGGAATAAAGTGTGGACTTTAGTTTCTAGACCTTATAATCATTTTGTTATTGGAAACAAATGGGTTTTTAGAAATAAGCTTGATGAGCATGAAATTATTGTTAGAAATAAGGCTCAATTAGTAGCCAAAGGCTATAACCAAGAAGATGAAATTGACTTTGATGAGACTTTTGCACCAGTAGCCAAACTTCAAGCTATTAGGATTTTGCTTGTATTTGCATCTCATATGAATTTTAAGTTATATCAAGTGGATATCAAAAGTGTTTTTCTTAATGGCTATGTTGATGAGGAAGTATATGTTAAACAATCTCCTAGTTTTGAAAGACATTGATTTCCTAACCATGTGTTCAAGCTCACCACAATCCTATATGACTTGAAGTAAGCTCCAAGAGCTTGGTATGAGAGGTTACGTAACTTTCTTATAAAGAAAAGCTTCTCCAAAGGTTTGGTAGACACAACACTCTTCTTTAAAGAGAAGAATGAAGACTTATTATTAGTGCAAATATATGTAGATGATATCATATTTGGTGCTATTAATGTTTATTTATGTGAATATTTCTCTAAAGTAATGAAAAGTGAATTCGAGATAAGCATGATGGGAGAACTCAAATTCTTCATTGGATTACAAATCAAATAAGGAAAAGAAGGAATCTTCATCAACCAAGCCAAATATACAAAGGAAGTAATCAAAAGATCTGACATGGACAACAACAAACCGTGTAAAACTCTAATGAGCACCAACATTAAGCTAAGCATGGATGAACATGGTAAGGTTGTGGATCAAAAGTTGTGTAGAGGTGTGATTGGTAGTCTATTCTATCTCACAACATCTAGGCCTGATATTATATTCAGTGTTTACTTATGTGCTAGATATCAATCCAATCCTAAAGAGTCTCATTTTCATGTTATGAAATACATACTCAAATACCTTATAGGTACTCCCAACTTAGGACTTCAGTATCTTAAGAGTTCTTTATTTGAATTAAATACAATTTTTGATGTTGATTTTGTAGGGTGTACCTTAGATAGAAAGAGTACCTCAGGCATCACATCAATTACTTTGTCAATGCTTAGTGTCTTGGAGTAGCAAAAAGCAAAACCCAGTTATTTTATCAACCATTGAAGTTGATTATGTGGCAGCTAGTCTTTTTTGTACTCAAATCCTATGGATGACGCAACAACTTCTTGATTACAAAGTAATTGTAAATCAAGTTGCCATTAAGTGTGAAAACACTTGTGCCATTAATTTGTCTAAGAATCCTATACAACATTCTAGGACCATACATATACATATTAGACACCATTTTTTTAATAAGGATCATGCTAATAATAGAGATATTGTATTACAATTTATTGATACTAACCATCAATTGGTAGATATTTTTATTAAACTTTTTTGTGATGAAAGGATGCAATTCATCAAAAAAGAACTTAGAATGATTGATGGAAGTACTTTAGATTAACTTTTACAGGTTCTTCTTCTGCACCTTTGTCAATATATGTATGATTGTCGTTGGTTGATACTTGTTATGTTGTTTGACATAATTACCATTAAAGTCTTTAGACTCAATAAGCAAAAGATTTTAATTGTGTATAATCTTTATCAAAATGCTTATATATTAATTGAATTCATGACTATATCATTGAGTTTGATTAATAATATTCATCAACTAAGCTTTCAAAATGGTTGCATCTTTGAAAATTTATATTGAACTTAGTTATGTTTAGAAAAACATGGCCAATGGCAGTTGCGTTTTTCCCAATGATCGTTGTGTTATTTGTGAATTTCTCATTTTGCTTTTGTCAATCCTTAAGATCGTTGTGTATTTTCAACAACTATTGTTTTTCATTCAATGGACATTGTGAGCAGCCACCATTGTTGGATGAAGAACACTTGCTTGAGCAAGCTAATGGTCATGTCCAATAGTCATTCTTCAATCATAACAGCCGTTGAACACTCCCCACAGTCATTTTTCTAAAATAAAGGAAGCTCACTGAACCTCTATATAAACCCCCCTCTAACCCTAAAATTAGTTTATTTGTTTCTTTACTGTGCTTTCAACACTCTTTGTCTCCCTCTCTCTCTCTCAAATTGTTGTTATTTCTTTTGCATACTCGCTTGCATCAAACCACAAACACTCAAACACTCAATTAATGGCACCCAAACCAAACTCAACCAAAAGGTACAAGCAACCAGCCCGCAAAAACCCCCAACCCTCCTATTCTAACTCTAAAATTGAGGAGAATATGGCCTCTATGCTTGCCCAATAAAAGAAATGAATTGCAAAACCATCCTCTATATAATAATCATCCAAGAAACCAAAACTCGATTCATAACCCAAAGGGAAAGGAAAAGTGATAGAAACATAACATACTCCTCCTCTACTTAAATAGTTCCATCTCAAGAATAAAAAAGAGAATGATTTGACTCTAAAGTTACTAAAAAGACACCTAGGATGTGGAAAATTTATTGAGTGGAGTGATCTTCAAAGATATGGGCTAATTGAATAGGTAAAAAAGCTTATGGTGGGAATTAGATGAGAGTTGTTCTACCATCTCAAAGAACCCTCCTACTTGGAATTTACCATGGAGTTCCTCATCACCTTGAAAGTGTTGGGTAATGAATGTGACGTGTATGCCCAAGAAGGCTCAATAAAATTTAGATTATTTGGTAAAAAGTACACCCTTAGACCTAACAATTTAGCAAAGTGTTTTGATGCTACTACTTTAGGGATAACAAAGCCTCCTCCAACATTCAAGGTTGATGTAAATTAATTTTGAAAGTCTATCATTGATGGGAAGAGCAATTAAAACATCAACAACAGCAAGTCATTAAAATTAAAAGTCAAACCTTGAGAATAACCTATCGATTCATCACATGGAATATAAATGGGAGAGTTCAATCAAATGGCAATTGCACAATCATTAACCTGTTCAATATTTAGTGCATGAAGAACAAATAAAAGATTGACACTTCATTATTCTTGATGCAAAGGATAGATGGACAGGTGGATAAAGGCAATGAGTTTGTGATGGGTCACTGTATCACAAGAATTTCTACATTCCCCATATAAAAGGATGAACTAGGAGAGAAAAAGATTGTGTTGGAGAAGCTACCACACAATGAATCTATCAGTGAAAAGATGCAAATCAGCTTATGAATCCTACAAAAAATGGATTCATGTCTAATCAAGAGAGTACTAGAAGAAGGAGAAATTCCTTAACAAGAAGAATAGGGGTTAAGGACATTGAGGAAGCAATAAGAAGAAGAAATTCATTAACAAGGAGAATGAGGACATTGAGGAAGCAATAAGAATAGGGGTTGCAACAATAGAAGGGATTAGAACAAGTGTTCCTACTCTTACTGCATCTAGTCCATCTCTCATTATCTTTGAGAGAAAGGTTCTTAAGCAACTGGAGACCATTCCAATACAGTACAAAGGGTTGAATCTTATATTGTCTCCCTACACCAGAAAATGCAAAAACTTCAGAAAGACATAAAGGACAATAACCAGACTTTGCATTAGATAGTGAAAGGGTTGAATTTGCAACTAGGGACTCTAAGTACTCCAACTGAGCCAAATGCAACATATGAGCCCAAAGAAGAACCTTAAAACCCTTAGCTCAAACCAATTTCCCTATTCCCTCATACTGCATATTTACTTTATTTCATTTCTTTTTGTCTTTGTTTTCTTTTCAAAAAATAGCTGACGTAATGGACAACAGTTTTAATGCAATACTATGTTAACTCTTTGTCATTACTATTCTTGTCTGTTTCTTTTTTATAATGACAAAGGGGGAGAAGGCAAAGGTAAAGGAGAAGGATGATATACAAAGGTAAATGGAAATTGACATGCAAAAGGTATATGTGTATGGTAAAAAAGGATAAGTAATAAACTATGTGCATGATAATATAATGACTTGAAGGGGAGTATGTATGTGAACTTATTATGAAAAGAACTTGATATGAGAACTTGTTATAATGACGCATATAATATGAAATTAAGTTGGTGTAATATGAACATATTATTATAATATGCTTGATATTATGTTTTGACATACAAAGGGGAATAAGGTAAAGAACTTAGTGGTAAATCATATTGTTTGATATTCAGATATACTTAAGGATGAGTTAGAATTTGATTAACTCCATCATATGATGTACACTTTTCATTTTTGCAAGTTTGATAAACTTTTCTATAACTTAAAATCATATTATTTTTATAGCAAAACTCAAGTCGTAGATATTGATCTT
>CATIWR010451356.1:0-38333 GCA_949677035.1 Omphalea diandra | reverse complement strand
AAATCAAAAAGGGGGAGATTGTTGGACTAGGATAATTAATCCTAGGTTTAGAACCTCTTTTGATCTTGACAAAGTAGATTGATCATCACTAATATTTCAAGTAAGTGTTGTTTTTGCAGATTTGTATCAATCTCTCAAAGAAGAAATGAAAGGACTTAAGAAACTCCAAGTGACATGTAAATCGCGACTGCAATCTGGGATTAGCGACCGCGACTCATGTTAAGACATGCCGAAACTCAAGCAGGCGAAATCACAGAGTCATTCTCGGCTGCGACCCTTGGAAAGGAAGAAGCCAAAATGACACAAACGAATTTGCGGTGCAAGTCATGCCTTCGTCGCTACCACGAATTTCAAAGTGACTCAAGAGGGAAGTAGTCCACAACCACAGCTTGACAAGTGTCCCAGAAGACTATTGGAAGTCAAAAATCGCGGAGACATCTTATTGGTAGCGACCATGATCAAAGTGGAAGAAAGTTAACCACTTTGGCAGAAGGATTCGCGTCCTCTGTCGCATCCTGTGCAAGAAAACTCGCGACCGTGACTTCTGAAAGTAGGTAAAAGACAACGACTATATTTTTCTGGAGAACTAATAAGAATCTGCCACGTGGACTAGCCATTAGACACAAATGGGGTTTCCCTTAAAGAATTTGGATTTCGCGACTGCAAACGGCAGTAGCGACCGCGATTTCATCCTGACAAGCATTTAATGTAAAATCTGTCAAGCATGTCTCAAAGATTTGATGAGCTATGATTTGCAACGTCTCTTTGGTGAAGTTTAGCTATAAATACTCCACCAAACAGCCATGAAGAAGGTTGCTAAGGAATTTATTACAAGTGATTAAAGCTCTCAATCTTTGCTACTCATTTTCTTCATCTTTTTTATGTAATTATAAGTGTTAGGTGTGAGCATTAAACACCAAGCAGTGAGGTTTTGTGTTAGCCTGTAAAAACACTTTTAGAAAGGTTTAAGTGTGAGCCTAGTGAAACACTTGAGTGAGATTTTGTGTTAGCCTAGAAAACACTTTGTTGTAAGGTTGTGTGTTAGCCATCAAAACACAAGTTGTATAAGTTGGGTGTGAGCTTGAAAACATTGAGATAGTGAAATACCCAATTGAGTGATTGGGGAGTGGACGTAGGGTCAATTTTGCCCGAACTACTATAAATTATTTGTGTCATTATTATTTTATCTTCTCCCCTTTATCTTTGTTTTAAAATTTTTATCCACCAATTCAACCTCCCTTCTTGGTGCCTAGGGACAACACCTAAAAAGAAAAAGACTTTTAAGCATGAAGCCCAAAGGACTTTAAAGGACAAAGTTTCCTTAGATATTTTTAAAGATGGAGGTAAAGCATCCAAGGAGGAAGATATGCCTAATTATGAGGAGAAGGTTTTATTCCTTAAGATACTTTTAAAGACAGAGGCAATGTATCTAAAGAAAGAAAATGGAACAGCCTGCTTAAAAATGATGGAACGACCTTGTGCACTCATGAAACAACCCTATGCACTTATAGAATGATCTTGTACATTCATGGAATGCCTATTCAAAAAGTAAAATACTCATGCAAAGAAGGAGAGAAGAAGTCATGACAAAAAAAAAAAGAAGGCCAAGATGAATTGCCCTACGTAGAAATAGAATAGCTCAGTTTGCTAAAAATAAAATTAGAAAATTAGAAAAAATGCTAAAGTGGTCTAGCTACCTTGAAGTGGCCTAGATGAATTGCTTTGTTCAATAAGAAGATAATTGAAGAGATTCAAATAGAGGAGTTGAATGGCTTAATAACTAAGGAACGACCTATGTGAATGGCCTGATTCAAAGACAAAATGGCCCAAAAGAAGTTAGAAACAATTAAAGTAGAAAAACAAGCCCGTGAATAACATGTACATCATTGATGAATAACCCATTCACTATGTAACAATTAGTTCTCTTAAAAGATACCAAATCAAACTTGGCCTTTATGTCTATTGGCTAATTTTTGGGACTTCTCTTACACAAAGACCATTATATGGACGTCTAATAAGGTTAGAGAACTTGAAAATGGCCATAGATTATTTGTAAAGTTTGTATAAGGGTTAATATTTATTCTTTGATAGGGTGAATCTTAATTGACCTTGCAACTAACCATTGAGTTAGTAAGTATAAGCTTTCTTTATATGCTTGCCTATTTAGAGACCTAGAAACTTAGTTTGGATAATTCCTTTATAAGGTGTAAGGGTTGGTGTTAAGCCTTCAAAACACTAAGGGTGGGTTACTCTCTTGAGCCCTTAGCAAATGAAGAGTAATAGGTCTTCGTTGAGCCTGTAAAAGAGAGCTTGTATTTAATCCTTAAAAAGAAAGTGAAAGGCCTAAGTGTGACTTAGAAATTGGATGTAAGAATTGTTTGCCAAACCATTATAAAATTTTTTATGTTTATTTCTCTTTTCTTTCACTTCTATCATTTTAATAATAACTAATTCACCCCTTTTTCCTGGGATACCATCCTTACCAAGGTTCAATAATTAGTATCAGAACCTTGCCTTTTTTTTAACCTTTCTAAATGGAAAGATTTATGGCATTTGCAAAATAAGCATATACTTGAGAGCTAATTAATGGTAAGACCTCCATTCTTTAATGATATCGATTATAAATATGGAAAAGGCTAGATGTACTACTTCCTAAGGTTAGAGCCTATTGGACTTTAAAAAATCATATAAAGAAAGGTCATTACATTCCTATGAAGACACTTGCTGATGGAACATAAGTTCAGAAGGATATTGATGAAATGTACAATTGAAAAAAGAAAATGAGACTTTAATGTACATGAAAAGGTTTTATGAAACCATTTCTTTTCAAAATAAGAGCCTTAGGAAGTTTTGAGTTTAAAAGACTCTTTTTCCTCTTTTACCAAAGACAAAAAAAAAAAGATTTTTAGATCCTAAAGAAATTTAAAAGATAAACGTAGCTTATGCTTTGATTACTTAAAGGTCTCCACCTTTAAGCCTAAGTTTGTGAAAGCCTCTTCAAAGACTGGAACCTTCTCTCCTTCATCATTTAGGACCATGTTAATAATGCTAAATATTCTCATTCATATATATATATATATATATATATATATAAAGCCTAAAGTAAATCATGCTTATATCTATAGGTCTTAAAGACTAAAATGTAATAGAAATTCACATGACCTCATTCCTATGTCTCAAGCTCAAAGGAAATTATCTTTTGATATATCCTTCTTAAGACCTAAAAGAGCACTCTCTTGGCAATGCTTTTACTGTGGTAGGTTTAGACATAAGGTATATTTCTACTGTACAATACTAAATAATAAAAATATTGGTGCTCTAACCCTTATGGAACTAAAAAGAAATGAGTGCCAAAAAAAGTTTGATTGTGTAGGTTGAGGAACATCAAGTGCAAATCATGGAGAATTCAAATGGTGAATGGAAAAAGATAAAGAAAAATAGAGCTTTAAAAAAGAAATTGATACCATCACCATAAATGGTATTAATAATTAGTGTCAAATATGTGATGTATTCAAATTATATATATGCATATGTTAAGGGGAACTTGTACATACATGCTTTAACTTGTTTACATAATATTGGCATATGCAATACTTCTATATCAATTTGTCTTTCTTGCTTATCTCACTCAATAAATGGTATTTCATATGAACCCAAGGTTGTGTTTAATATGGACCTTTTTGAAAATGGGTTTATAGAACCATATATATTTGTTATTGGAAGAGATATTATCTTTTTTTTCATAAAAAAGGATAATGTTTGATTTGTGTGGGTTTTGATTAATGAAAAAAAGGGGGAGAAGATTTTGTTTAGTTTTAAAAAATTTTCAAGTTTAAAATTTTTTGTCATGATGATAAAAATGGGAAGAATACTTTGATGATTGATAAAATAGTTTCTTATATTTTATGTATGTTTTAATGTGGTTTAATTTATCAAACATTTTGATTTTGTCATCATTCAAAAAGAGGGAGAAGGCTGATCATCAACCTCTAAAGTGATTGATGTGTTTTCAATGATTCCGAAATAAAAGAAAAAAAGTTTTATTCTTTATATTTGAGTGTTTGTGCTTGTAGGTTATGTGCCTCAATTTGGATATAGGAATATTATTGACTTGTTAAGATGTTTTTAAAGATGAAAGCAAAGCACAACTTAAAGGCAATACCTTGAGACAACCACATGCCTAAGAACATAAGGAGAGATTATTTTTTGCCCATTTAGATGCTCTTAAAGATGGAGATAAAATGTCCAATAAGAAGAAGACTTTTGAGCATGATGCCCTTAAGACTTTGGAGGCTAAAGTTCTCTTTAGATGCTTTTAAAGATGGAGGCAAACAATGTAAAAAGGAAGGTATGCCTAAATATGGGGAGAAAGTTTTATCCCTTAAGATGCTTTTAAAGATGGAGGCAAAGTATTCGAGGACAAAAAGGATGGAACAACCTACACAAAAATGGTGGAATGACCCTATGCATTCATGGAATGCCTCTTCAAAAAGTGAAACAACCATGCAAAGAAGGAAAGAAGTCTAAGAAAAGAAGGCCAAAGTGAATGACCCTAGGCAAAAATGGAATGGCCTAGATGAACGACCTTTTTCAACAAGAAAAAAAATTTAAAGAGATTCAAATATAAGTGTTAAATGTCCTAGTAACTATAGAATGACCTACATGAACAACTAAATTCCATGATATAATGGCCAAGAAAAAGTAAGGAGTGGCTAAGGCAAAAAAGTAAGCCTACAAATGGTTAAAGTCAAACAACCTATGGATCATGATGAATGGCCCATTCACTATGAACAACTAGTTTTTTCAAAGTTGTCAAATTTGCTCTTTATATCTATTGGTTAATTTTCGGAGTTTTACCATGTGGATGTGCAATGGAGAATTAAGAAAGCCATAGATTATTTGTAAGCTTTATATAAGGGGTACTCTTTGTATTTTAGGTATAGTATATCTTGAGTGAATGTGTAACTAACCTCTAAGTTAATGAGTGTAGGATTTCTTTATGCACTAATTGTAATCTTGTTATATTTTTAGAGGGCTATACACTTACATAGGATAATTCCTTTGTAAGATGTAAGGATTGGTGTTAAACCTTTAAAATACCTAGGTGGAGTTGCTCTCTTGAGCGCTTAGCAAAAGGAGAGTAATAGGTTTTCCTTGAACCTATAAAAAAAAAAAAGAGGTTGTATTTTATCATTTAAAAGATAATGAAAGGCTTAAATGACTTAGGGAGCGAATATAAGCATTATTGGCTAAACCACTATAAAATTTTTTGTATTGATTTCTCATTCCTTTCACTTCTATCATTTTAGTAAAAAGTTGCCATCCTTATCAAAATTCAACACAAGAAATTATTTGTCCCCATCATGATGTCCTTTGTGAAACTTTATGTAAAGGATGTGAAGCTCTTAAAACTTAGAACATATTTTTAGGGACTACTCTTGTACAAGATTGGTATGGCAACTAAGCCGCTATAAAGGTGTAATTTCTAGTCTGATTAAGACCTAGTGGATTGGGTTAATGAGAACATCATTTCTTTGCAGAATGGATCTAAGGATATTTTTCATGCTGTTATAGGCAATTTGGTACAGTCGAAAATCACCTATCTTTAAAAATAAAGTTCTAGACTCAAATAGCGTTATTTGTTTAGCCACATTTCTACTTGAAGAGTTGAGAATGGTTAATGCAATTGATGCTTGTGTTACTCCTATATTGTCTAGAGAGCATAAATGGTTGGCTAGTCTCCAATAAATTATTTTCAAGTTAATTTTGACGCTGCCATGTTAGTAGGGATAGGTATGGGTTTGGAAATTATAATATGGAATGAAAAAGGAGTTGTTGGCTTTGCATGTAAGGAGTTTGGCCCAATACTGGTATTGAAAAAATTTTGGTCGTTATTTTTGGATTGTAGGTCGCAACAGATATGAGTTTACCCTCCGTAAGTTGAGAGTGCTTGTCAATCTGCTATACACCTCATCGATTTCTCTTGCAATATCTCTAGTTATACAAGTCTTCTGGCTATGAATGTGAAGTCCTTACTCCTATGCTTTCGTTAGTTATTAGGGACTCCTTTTAAAGCGATCAACACTAATGATGGATTGGCTAAATATACCCTTTCTTATGTTACCACCTTAGTTCTTATTAATGTTGTACTTTTTGAGATTCAACCTTTAATCTCTTGTGATATTTTCACTTTTTTTTTTTTTTTAACGAAATCAATCTTTCTCAAAAAAAAAAAAAAAAAAGAGTTAGTGTAATGAGTTTCAAATTTAGTGTAATGAGTTTCTATACTACGTTTGTTTAGGTTATTATAGTTCAGATTAACCTAAAATTAAAATAAACATTTGCGCACTTTTCAATTTACTTTTTTTGTTATAAATTATCCAAATATATATATATATATACCAATATCTTTATGGACTTTATCAATGGACTTGGAGCCTGTTTGATTTAATTATTGATAGTTGGTTGTTAATAAGTTATTATTATTATTAAGTGTTTGGTAAAATTATTATTTTTAGTAACTGTTTGTACATATAATTATGAATATAGTCATAAATCATATATTAAATTTTTAAAAATAAACACTTAAAATAATATTTAACTATGCATTAAATATTTTGTTAAAAATATGCATTAATTAATATTAATGTTATAGTGATTTTATTAAAAATAATAGAATAATAAATTAGTCATATATAATGATAGTAAAATTAAAATTATTAATAAATAAATTCAAGAGGTATATTTGTCTTTTTATATATAAAAATAGAATTTATAGGTACATATAATTAATGAAATCCCATATAATATTAATTACGCTATTATGATCAAAGGTGATCCAAAATTAAAAATGTGAACTTATTTACACTCTCTCCAATTTGCTCATTTATTATCAATTGCCTAAATTTATTTAAATTATTTGTATTTGCTAACTTCGTACAAAAATATATTTTTCTATAATATATACATGACAAAATAAAATAAAAATATTTATATAAATTTTTTTAAAACTTATAGAATTAAAATTGAATTATTAATTTGTATAAATTTATTAACTCTTTTATTTTTTTATGAAATTTAAATATTAATTTCATGAAAATGAAGATTATTTTAAAAATTATAATAATATATAAATTATTTTTTATTATGAATAATGTCGAAAAATTTTGCCTAAATATTTTTCTATACTATTTATTATATATAAACTAAAATTAACCATTCAACTTCTAGTATATGGTATATTTAATTTTAAGAATTAATTAAATTATCATAATTTATTTAGTAATAAATGTGAAATATTAAATATTTCTTAATTACTTTAATTTTAGTTGTCAATAATATATCATAAAAAAAGAAAGAAATCTAAAAATTTTAAAAATAATGTAAACATGATATATATATATATATATATATATATATGACAGTCAAAGATGTTCTATTTTAGCAATGCGTTAAACAATTCTTCACTTGAATTTTCAATTACTGGAACATGTGACATTACATGCTTAATTTTATTTGATATTACACGCGGGCAAGATCAAAGAACTGAACTACATGTTGCCTGCTGCGTACATTGCACGCCAGTGATACCCATGCATAGTGTTTGTTTGTTTGTTTTTTTTTATATATTAAAATCAAACATGAAATTTATTTTGAAAATGATTTCTATTTTTATTTAATATTATATCAAATATAAAAACTCATTTACAAATGAATTTATTGCAATAAATTTTAAATACGAATTTAACTATATACTGTATATTGGTTAACAGAATTTTAATAAAATATCGGGTTCAATTTTAACTTAAAATTATTTTGATTTGTAAATAAATGTTTATATTTGATGCACAATAAAATAAAAATAGAATTCATTTAAAATAAAATAAATTTTGTGTTTGATTAAAATATAAAATTTAATAAAATATTTTTATTATAGAAAGAGAAGGAAGAAAGATGAAATAGAGAGTGTGAGAAACAAAGGAGAAAAAAAGAAAATAAAGTGAAAAAAAATATTTTAGCTAAGGATGTTATCACAATAAAAAAAACTTTAACTTTAAAATTTTTGATAGAAATTGATTTAGTTATAGTCTATTTTAAAGATTTAATAAAATAAAATTTTAAATCAATTTTCATTTATAACAAACACATAAAATATAGATTTCTAAGTTATAAAATTCATTTATACTAAATAATGTTAATTTTTAATCAAATCAAAGCTCTCATTTATATAAGCCAAAGAGAATTCATCTTTTTTTTTTCTTTTCCCTAGCCCCAAGTTGTCTCTCAGTATAAACAATTAATTTATTAGAAGGTAACAGAACTTTTGAAGGACGTAACCCATATTGACACTGGCCATATGATACAAACCCAACAGTACACTGGTTCAAAATTTGTTGTGTGATATATATATATATATATATATATATATTTGCAGAATAAAAATATTTATCAAAATTAGTTTAATATTCTGGACAGACTTAAATGCCTCTCTGAAGGCGCAAAGAACATAACTATGATTTGAGTGAAGAAACATTTTCACGATGATAATAATATTTTTGATAAGCTTTCAAGAAAGAGAATGTTGAGATTGGTTTTTATTTTTTAGTTTATACAGTAAGAAGTTTTTGGATTTTGTATTTATATTGGTCTAAAGAGACTAACTTATGCTAAATTTAATGAATTCATAAAAAATTACTTTCTCAGTCTTTGAACGAATTTCATGTTAAGATCATTAGAGAGGAGTGCCATCCATTAGTTAAGATTTGAAATACACTAACAGAAAACATTTATCACTAAATTAACGCAATGATTTAATGATAGTAATCCACAGATTTATTTTGAGTTTTTCCTTTAGTATGAATTATGTGATGAACATATAATAATTTTAAAATACATAAATTGATTTGTTCTACCTTATTTTGCAGCTATTAATTTTTCTCGTGATTTTTTTTTACATCATAATTTTTACAAATAATAAGATGATCTCATGGTAGCGTTTTATTTCACATCGCAAATAGTGCAGGCAATCGAGGAAGAAGAGAGCAAAAAAAGGCATTCACTTAATGGTGCTCAAAACTGTACTGAAAGCAATAAATAAACATTTAGATCAATCCAAACCAAAGATTATCAATATTAGAAGAAGGAATATATCAAATGATCCATCAATGCTCCAATAATAAAGTCAAGGGATCAAGATTGAGATATTTAAGGCCACATTTGTCTCATAACAAATATTTTTTTGAAAAATATTTCTATATTTTCTAATGTTTAGAGTGCTTAGAAAATCAATGAAGATAAAATATTTTTTTAATCAATGGAAAATTAATTCATTTTTCAAATTTTGACAAACTTATCTAAATAAAAAATAAGTTATATAAATATATGTATTTATTATCACCGAATCATTCTTGAATACTGACATCCATCATTGATTGCTACCAACCAATGATAGTCACCGAAGATTAGTAAAACTTATAAAATTTTTATTGTAGTGTATTTTTTCTTATATCAAATAATAAATAATATGAATTCTTGTGGTTTAAATTTTGTTATAATCTTATAAATGAAACAAATTTTATAATATATTTCAAACGTTAGAAAATATTATTCTCAAAACGTATTTTTTAAAGACAGTTATTTTTTGCGAAACAAACCAACCCTTAAGTTTATGGATCATTTCCATCCATACCATACATATATTAGACTAATCCTAAACATGATTTCTGCTTAGGACCTTAATTTGCAAAACTATAATCTGTATTAGGGTAAATGAGTATACCTGTCCGGCACACATACAGGTATAACCTAGAAGGTAAATACCCTTTTTTTTGCATAAAATTTCAGGTTTCAGTCCCCCTGTCCAGGCTAGATATAATAATAATAATAATAATAATAATAATAATAATAATAATAATAATAATAATAATAAAGGAGACTATGCCGGCCGGCTGCTGAAAAAGGAAAATGTTCACAAGATTTCTTGTATGGTGTTAATTACCTTTCCGGGGCGAGAGGGAATAAGTGTTATCAAGACAAAGAGAATTCTTCCACTCATCAAAATGTGATCTAAGAATTTCCCTTGCTTTTTCCTTCAAATAAGGAGCACAGTCGGCTTGTAGCATAAGACAAAGCTTTGACACAGCTCTAACATCCAACATTTCTTGAAGCGCCATGCTTGTTCCTGAGTGTTTGCATATCAATGCAAGGATCAGAACTGCGCGGTCATCGGCCGCCGGGGACACGTTCAAGATCCTCTTTGCCACCACAGCAATTCCACCTTTATGGCTCAAAAACTTAGCCCTTCCATCAGCACATGAACATAGATGAAATAGTATTCCCAAGATCATTTCTGTTGTTTTCTTTTCTGGTGATCTCCATTCGAGCTCGATTAGCTCGAAAACTGCACCAGATTCTACCATCATGATCCGATTTCTTCCCCAAGGACAAGAGATTAACAACACTTTTAAAGCAGCATTAATTCCTTGTTGAGTTATATTTTCTCTCATAACACTAACAATTGTCTTAAAAAACTCAGATTTTAGCCTTTCTAGTATGCTAGAGCTTGCTTCCTCTAGCAGCATCTTCACTACTGAAACTGCCTGAGACTTGATATTAATATGATTATTATTATTGCACCCTAAAACCCATGTCAAAGATTCAATCACTTGATCATTTTCGACAAGAACAGCCTTTGATTCTGTCGAAGGAATCCGAATGAGCCGAAGAATACTTATTGCTTCTTCTATACAATCAATCTTGGATTGCTTGAAACATATCACTATAAAAAGCAACAAAGCCTTAGGCACCCCAGCTTCCACCATATGCTTCCTGTTCCTTTCGTTCTTTGCGGCAAGAATCTCCAACTCTCTAATGGTTTTCATTTGTAAGTGAGGATGGTGAAGATCTTTAATGAGTTTAATGAAATGAAACTTGTCGAGGCAAGGCTTTGGGGTAGGGATCCTATCAATACCATTAGAAGCATTTTCAATACACCAAGCTTGGATTAATCTTCGTAAGGTGTGGTTAGGGGTTAAATCCGAGTCTTTAGGCAATGGGTGTTTAGTGACTGGACAGATAGTGTTTTTGTTTTTGGGGTCGTTGAATAGCCAATGCTCAATGCTTTCACGATCATATGTGATGCCAGTTATGGCTGTTACAGGGTCTTTCATGATTTGTAGAGATATTGGGCAGATAAAAAACTGAGGAACTTCAATGTCATCCATGAAAAATTATACTATATGGTGAATTGGTTAATAGGGTATGGGATAGAAATGGATGAACAAGTTGATGATAGAGGAGATGATGATCAGATTTGGAATTGATAAAATATTTTGTAGTCAGGATTGGTAAGAGAATGCGGCTAATTTATTGAAGAAAACAAAGAGAGTAGGGAAGTTTGGTCTTCTCTCTTACTGGTCATACCAATATTCTCACGTAGGGATCTCTTACCATTGATAGCGTTGGTCAAAGAGAAGAAATTTATGTATAGGTATTAAAGTAAATACGTAACAGCTAATTGATATACATATATTGCAATTAATGAGGTATTAGGTATGCATTTGAAATTTTGAACAAACTTGATTAACCATTTATGGAAGCATCTCGAAATTTTTTCTTAATCGAGAGAGAAAATAGTGGATTTTTTTTTTTTTTTGGAGGCAATATGGAATCATTCTTAATTTAGACCGTTCTTGCTGTATAGAGGTACTTCCTATTTTTCGTTTACTTTTCTAGTAAGGTCAGAGTATTATTATTATTATTATTATTCCTATTATTTGATTGAGAGACCACCAAGCTGGAATTTGATCATCAAATTTTTGCCTCTTGCACCATAAGATCTACATTTCAAATTTTAATGTCCTTTTTTTAGTAAAAATTTTCATAAACAAAGAAAGAGTGTGAAGACCAATAACTTGGACATTATATTCCTAAAAAATATCATTTGAAGACAGTTTTTAATTGTCTATATTTTAAAATTTTGAACACAGTGCTTTTACTAGAACAAACCAAAAAAAAACAACTAACATATTCTAAGTATAAAACAAGGGTAAAATCTCTTAATATTTTAATTCCTCTTTCCTAGTATTATATGATAAAGTTTAATTGCTCCTCTCCAAAAAAAATCTTTAAAAGAAGGTATTCAATATTTTTGGTATAATATATATTCAATTTTACACTTATATAAACGTATGGTCCATTCTCTACTCATAATTTTAAATAGACCTATGAAAGTATGAGCACGCTATTTCTACGTATTTTAGGATCATTAAATAGACCTATGAAATTTGGTAATAAAATAAAATAAATTCATTAAATATAAATTATGACCTTAGCTATTTTGCCTTTGACAATAGCACCACTTTTTTTTTTTTTTTCTTATCGGTGCATCAAACGATACACACCATTAAAAGAATAATTATTTAAAATAATATAAAATAAAAATTGTCTTTTCAAATTTGAATATAGGAACACTATTGGCTGTCAAACGTGATTATGACCCAAAATATTTCAAAAATACTACTATATAGTAGTTTATACTTCAAAACAAAAGCAAGATTTGAAAAAAAAAGGTTACAGATATAGAGACTAAATAAGAGTATGTGAGAGAGAGAGAGATTAAATGGATGCAATAATAAAGAGAAAAAATGTCAAATTAAGTTTGAAAAGGAGAGTTATAAATAGTGATATGATATATACAATTGTATTAACAAATAATTTAGAAAGTAGTTCGATTACAATGATTTAATGTGAGTGAAATCATAAAATCTATCGCAACAAAAAAAAAAAATTCAACAAATAAAGCACTATTTTTTAAGAGATTTCAGTAAATAAAGTATTTGGCTTTTGAACTTAAAAGAAAAACTCAACTAAGTTGTGGGGTGAAGACATTTCATCTTTAAAATGATTTTGTTTTGTTTCAAGCTATCAAATGTATATCTAATAATTTCTGGATTATCAAATTTTTTGATAGAGAGAAAAAAAGCTGCGAGAGTCATGATTCGAAGGGCGATTTTCATTTTTTATTAACAAAATTAGAAGTAAATTTAGTAAAATAAAATTACATTATTAATTAGGTTGTAGCTGCGACTGTTTTGACTACCGCAATAGTACCTATGGTATTAACTGTATATAATTATGAATAATTTTTCATACTTATCGAATTTATACATGTATTCATTGTGACTAGAACACATTATCGAATATCGAAAAATGTTGAGTTATAATATAATTAAAAATAAATCAATTGCATTTCATCTTATTTTTATGAAGAACTTTTGCTTAGATCAAGCTGAAGAATTACCCAATTGGACACGCAATTAAAGAGGGTCAAATGTTTTGTAAAGTAATGGGGTGGAGAAAATTTGAGATTCAGACAAGAAATAAACAAACAAAAAGCGTATTAACGTCTTCAAGAGTATCATCCTTCAACCAATATATAAGAAATTAATTACATTTAATATTTGGATATGTGAATCATGCTCAATGGGCCATAAACACGCAATAGTCAAAAATTCCAAGGGACGATAGGTCATATGATAGGCATTATCAGGTCAACAAAGTTCAGTCAATTGGTGGGTTTACTTTAAATACGCTGACAATGATTGGCTTCATTTTCTAGCGTCTGTAAAGAGAGAGAGAGAGAGAGAGAGAGAAGACTCACAAGCGGCACTTTTTTCAGTTTTCATCACCGCCACCACGATGATCCTAGAATCCCTTTCCCTGTTTAGGGAAAAAAAATCTAGTAATAATAAAATTTAGCTTTTTTGTTATGAGATTTCTACTAGTGTAAAAATACCTAAAAGAAAGTAAACTAGAATTACAATTTACACGAGTTACGAGGAAAGAACAATCAGTTCCACTGTATAATTCATTTGATAGTTAAATATATCAAATAAACATATCTTGTTTACGGTTTATGGAGGAGTGTACTTTCGTATGATAAGGGTTAATTTGTGCTAAATTCCATCAATATTTAAATGTTGGAGCCATAAAAAACAAATGTCATATCATCCTTTTCTTTTCCAGAAGATCTAATGTAATAGTATAATCTATATGTGCAAAAATTGAAGTAGAGAAAAAGCATTCATTCAATATAATAGTGACAACACCTTAGGCAAAATGAACTAGGTTCAGCGTAGAAAATGAGCACTATGGCTCTATTCACTCCTCAACACAGGTCAGGCCAATTCGCCCCTGAAAGGATAGCTCAACGCATAACAAATCTTTTAGAATAGGCAAAGATACTTAACTTATAATCTAGCTTGGTAGCTCATTCCAAATAAAATAATTCATGTTATTCCTAATAAGATCTAATTTACCTTGATGGTTCATCCAAATAGGAGAGCTCATCTGATTTCTAATAGAAGAAAGAGATTACCCTAGCCAATATGAACTAGGACCAGGCCAGTTTATTATTACAATGGTAGCTCTGCCCCAAATAAATGTTCCTAAAGAATTTGGACTTCTTGTTCTACAAGCTAGTTGGATACCTCATCTGAGCAAGGATAATTCATCTATATCCTATTGGTATAAGAAAACTACTTAATACTCCTATACCAGGTATAATTCATCTAAATCTTCTATAGGATTTAGGTCATCCATCCTTATCTAATTTATCAGAGTGGACATCTAGCAAGAGGCTAGACTCTCATCTTATCTATCCTAATGTTATGAGTTCTAACTAGAATAAGTCAGAGCTACTAGATCATCATTGATGCAATCAATGTGGAATCATATCTGGTAGTTTCTAAACTTATTTGTCTGGATCATAACGTTAGTTTACCTTAACAATATGATGAAGATGAGCTATCTGGCCTCATTAATGATCTAATCGTCCCAACTTATGCAATCAATGATGTGCACATGCCATCACTAATTCTTATGAATGTCATAGCTCTAAAGATCAAGATGAACATTGATGCTCTATCCATTCAAAATCCATAGGTTGTTGCTCAATTAACTTTAGCCTACTCGAAATTTACCACAATATTAAAGTAGGTCAAATAGTCCTTACACACCGTTAGGAATTCTCAGCTTATAATGTTGTCTCCACCGTTAGCTATCCTTATTAAATTTGATGTCAATGTTAGTATGCCCAAGCTAGGTTCTACCACTTATAGCTCGCACTAAAAAATAATATGAAAAAGTGAAGGAATTAGCAACAAAAATTTTTCGTTGTTAATTCCTTATGATCTATGAGTGAATAGCTAGGGATTAATGACATATCGTTGATTCGTTACTAAATCCCTCGCAAAGCTGATGCTAAGTTGGTGGCAGCTCAATAATGACAGCTTTAGCAACGAAAGGCTAGTGACAAACATTTTTAAAGTTAAAGTGGCACCAACTTAGCCACAACCATTGTAACAGCTTTAGCGACATAATATTTCATTGTTATATAACACTGAATATATTAGTGACGAAAATTTCGTTGCTAGTGTTAATCGCTAAATTAATAATGGACACTTAGGGTTACCGATGAAAAATTTCATCGGTAACCCTAAGGTAAAAAATTGGGAGAGACTCCCCTTTCCTCTCTTTCTTTCTCCTCTCCCTTTCCCCTCTCTGTCATCATTGCCCACCCTCTCCCTTTCTCTCTCTCTTTTTCTTCTTTCCACTGCCTCCTCCCACCTTTTCTTCTTTCATCAACCACAACGAACATCCTCCCCCAATGACCATGCCAAAGCTCTCAACATCGGATCTTGCTCAGTCGGTATTCATCTTAGCATCTTTTTCCCCTCTATCGACTAGCCATACCAAAGTCAGCTCCTTTGTCTCCTCTCTATTGTAGTTTGGCTCTACAATGTTAGTTTTCTTTTCTTTTTTTAATTTTATTTATTTTTTGAAAATATTAGTTTTAGAATATTAGTAGTTTTAGAAAATTATATGATTGGGTAGTTCGTAATATAATTGATTAAGTAATTAGGAAATTAGGAATTAGTAGTTTTTGTAGTATAATTGTTTATTTGGTATAATAAATAAAAAAAGGATTAATTGTAAAAAAATCACCAACTATTATGAAAATTACAATTTTCACGTAAATTTTAAATTTTGGTGATACAAACTATCCAATTTTTCAAATCAAGTTACTTTATTAGAATCTAGTAACTGGGCTTGTGGTTGGCGCTTATATGGTAATAGTTTACTATTAAAATGACATGTTACCTTAGCCCCCTAGATTGACAAGTATGGAAACAAAATGTTAACTAAAGAAGAAAAATAACCTCTCTAAACAACATGGTTTTGCCCTAAACTAACAAGGAAACATATACCTAAAAACCTCGTTCACAGCCATATCAATTACAAAAATCTCCATATGACTCTATGTTGGGACAAGAGAAGGCAATGCAAGCCAACATTGTCACATCCATATCACTGCAACATGGAGAAAAACATAAACCCATCAAAATGTCTATTCCGCCGTTGTCGGTCAATTCATGTCAAACTCTTGCCTTAGCTTAATTAATTATAAGCATATAATATTGCATTGCATGATATGTACTAATGTTTGTAGATCAAACAATACTATTATCTTAGCATTTCTATTCATTAATAAAATCAACCATTATTATAATTTATTATTTAGTTAGTCCAATAGTTCTTTTTGTTTATTTTGGATGATATTACATTAATGTCAACCACATCTATGCCATGAAATCCTAGATCTAATGAAATAGAGGGGGTAAAAAAAATGAGCCTTAACCTTTCCATCCTAAGGCATGGCCCAACAAGTCCAAAACACTTATTCAACACAGATCCAACAAAAGTAGTTGAGCTCTAGGTGGGACCCTTAGCCTCAACTCCTCTATGGCCTTCCACCGCCTTTTTATCGTGTCCCTCCATCCTTACACAGCTTAGTTGCCACCAATAGCCCTAACGGTGGGTGCCTCCTAAGCACATCTCACATGCAGCTGGCTGGTAGACTCCCCAAACTAGAGACCCATCAATCTGACTCTGATTCATCCATCTCAAACTTCGATGAGTCGTATCAAATGTCGATAGATGAAAGTGATGTCTCCTTTGTAGATGATTTTTCTCCTTTTAGATGGGCAAAATGATGCTGCTTGGATAGATTTTTTCTCTTCTCAATTAACCTTTTTTTTTTTTTTTACCTGCGAATCCATGGCTAAGTTGATGTCATTTTAATAATAAGATATTGCCATATATTGTCAACCTTAATTCCAATTAATGAATTCTGACCAAATGATTTGATTTGAGAAATTAGATAGTTTGTCAATCGAATTGCCAAAAAATTCAAAGTTTATATGAAAATTGTAATTTTTATGATAGTTGGTATTTTTTTTTTGTAATTAATTACAAATTACTTAAATTTACAATTGATTAGGTAAGTAGGAATTAATTATTATTTTTATAATTAATATTACAATTAATTAGGGAATTAGAAAGTAATGGTAGTGTATTAATTAATTATTGTACGAAATTATGAATTTAGAAATTAATTTTTATTATATTAATTTATTTTGTATATTAATTAGGAGATTAGGAATTAATTAGTAATTTTATTATTAATTATGAAATTAAGATATAATTTATACTTTGTAATTAATTTCATAAATAATTATGAAAGTATGAATTAATTATTAGGAAAATAATATTATAAATAAATTTTATATCCAACGAAGAAATTATAAATTAATTGGTATTTTTGTTAATAGTTATGAAATTAAGGCATAATTTATTTTTTACAATTAATTTTATAAATAATTATGAAATTATGAATTAAATATTAGAAAAATAATTTTATAAATATATTTTATACTTAACGAAGAATTAAAAATTCATTACTAATTTTGTTATTAATTATAAAATGAAGATATAATTTATACTTTTGTAATTAATGTGATAATTAGTTATGAAATTATGAATGAATTATTAATTTTGTAGATTATTTAGGAATTATCTGATATATTTGAAGTTACAAAAATATAAATATAAATGAATTGGAATATTATGATTTGGATATTAGGAAACTAATTTTATAAATAAATTTTATATTTAAAGAAGAAATTGGAAATTAATTAGTAATTATGTACTTAATTGTAAGAAATTGGAAATTAATTAGTAATTATGTACTTAATTGTAGTATATTAATTTATTTGATATATTAATTAGAAAATTAGGAATTAATTATTACTTGAGAAATTAATTAAGACATTACCAAGTAATTTTTAGTAAATTATTTTATTTTGTATATTAATAAGGAAATTAGGCATTAAGTATTATTTTTTATAATTAATTAGAAAATTATGAATCCATCATTAATTTTATATATTATTTAAGAATTATATGATATATTAAAAATGAATTTTATAATTAACAAAGAAATTATGTATTAAGTATTAATTATATATTAATTATGTTTGGTATATTAATTAGGATTTTAATTAAAATTAAGAATTAGGTAAGTTATATATATTGAATATTGCATTATAATTAATTATTGAATGTTATTATTAATTATTGAATTATTGAATGTTAGGTTATTTTTAATTATGAAATGTTATGTTCTTTTAATACTTATTATATTATTTATGTTAATTTTTATAAATTTAGAAAAATGATGATTAAATGTGTTGAATTATTGTATTGAGTTGTGAAGAATAGTTGTATGAAAAGTGCATTTCCTTGCAGGTTTTATGTAGTATGAGGGTTATAAATGGAGATATATTATAAGTACTTTTTTATTGTAGGGACATCAATTATAGACCTCATATTGAGGTTTTGATTGATTCTCGTTATGCTGAAACTCTAACAAAATTTTGTTAGAATATTATGATTAAATATTAGATAATGCCTTATAAAAGTATTCATAATAAGTGTGAGTAGTTCACTAATTTATGTTAATTGTTTGTATAAATGTAGAAACATAATGATTACAATTGTTGAGTTGTTGTACTGGGTTGTTAAGAATGGTTGTTTTAAAAGTACATTAGTATTAGGGTTATGGGTGGAGATATATTAGAAGTGTTTTTTTTTTTTTTTGCATGGACATTATTTATAGACCTCATATCGAGGTTTGGTAGATCCGCGTTATGTTGAAACTCTGCTAAAATTTCATTAGAATATTAGAGTTAAGCCTTAGACATTCATTTAGTAAATTACTCATAATAAGTGTAAGAAATTCACTAAATTGTCTTATAGGATAGTTTAAATATGTATTGTCTGAATAAGTATTGTGATATGAGTCGTAATACTATAATGTATATGTATAAATTTTAGTAGTATGATATTCTTCTCCATATTGTTCTCCATGTGCATATAGAAATATGTGTAGAATAATGTGATATGAAACCTGTAATAAGGGGTTTATCACATTTGTATGTACATTTTTATATTGTGCACTTAGAGAATTGAAGAGACATGTTGTTGAAATTTATAAGAGTGCATTGAGGTATATATGACTATGTTTGGTACAATAGACAATGCATTTGTGAATGAGTTAGGTGCCAACCTTGAAATTACATGAAATTGATTGAAATGAGGTATAAGTTGAGAATTGTATAACATAATGATAGTTGCTTATTTGTGACGTAATTGTAGATATAAAACAATGAGTTCATATCATGAATGAATGTACTATAGGCTAACTGATGGGCTATTAAATCCCGAACTTTTAAAAGGCATTGAAATTTTTATATTGTTTTCATGTAACCATTTGAAGTATATGGATGAAAATAAAATCAAATGTCATGTAATCAATGGAGGTGTCAAAATTGATAATATAAGGATGTTGACATGGTTAATTATTTTTTAACTAAATATGATATGTACCTGATTATTATCAATGAACTAAACACGATAAACCATATGTTTGAGCATATTTAGGCAAATTAGTTGTTATGGAAAACCACGACTTTCTTGCAATGGTTGATTACAAATCTCGTGACACATACCATGAAATGGTAATAGATGTTGTTGATCTGACATTGCATGAAAGTGAGGTAAAGGAAACACCAAATACTGAAGTGTAACATTTTTATAACATGCTACAGGTTGCAGATAAGGAAGTATGAGCTGGATCACATTCACAATTATCAGTTGTTGCTTGATTATTGAATATTAAGGCAAAACATCATATGATTTAAAGGTGTTATAATGGCATATGCCAATTAATACTAGAGTTATTACCTCTAAATAATGTTATGACAGAGGATTTCTACAGCATTAAGAAATTAGTACAAGGAATGGGGTTGCCTATAGAAAAGATTCATTATTGTAAGAATGATTGTATGATTTACTAGGGAGAAGATAGTGAGTTGATAATTGTAAGTTTTTATGTATTTTTACAGTATAAAAGATCTAGTGAAGGATTTTCTAAGTGAAAATTGACTATTTCATATGAGAAAATGTATTATTTAACACTCACTCCTCAATCACAAAGGTTGTATGCATCCAAAACCGTGACTAAAGAAATAAGATGTTTTTCTAAGCATGTTGTAGAAGAAGATAGCATGATGAGGCATTGATCATACTTGGAAGCCTAGAAGCATTTCCATAGGATGTATTCGACATTTGTAAGTAAATGTAGGAATGTAAGACTTAAACTTTATATAGATGGATTTTAGAGATTCGGTTAGTCAGGACAATAATATTCTTTAAGAATAAATATTTTTAACTATGACAATAAGGATGATGATATTAATTTACATAATGTTGATAGTGATTAGAGGTAGTTCTCTCACCACTCAGATTATAATATTTATACTATAACGCATATATGTATGTGAATGTGTAAGAATACATTAAATACATATATACATATTTTATAGGATAAGAGAAAATCATCAATATCATGAAAGTTCATCAGGGCGAGGTACTGGATGAGGTATTAGACAAGGCCAAAATAATAGGCCTTTTTTTCATCACCTTATGTACCACTATCTAATTAGCCCACTCTATCACCTTCAACTCCACCATATGCAACATCATTTTTGCCTTTTTTGCATGTTTCACCACTAGCTATGTCTGCACCATAAGCTATTTGTGATACTTCCACTGCATCGGCAAGTGATCCCTTATCTTCTCATTAATCTAGGCTACAGATAGTTGGTATAAGGTATGTTGTGCTAATCATCTCATCCTATAAATATGTTTATAAGAATGATATTATTTGGTTATATACTATGTAACTTTACATTAATTTATGCAATTTACTCCTAGCTTGTCGATGTTCTAGCCAAATTGGATTAATTTTTAGGGAATATTTGGACCCTAGAGGTTATGTTTGGAAGACGGTGTCAAAAAAGGCCAAGAATTTCCATTGGAAGGAGCTCAAGATACAATTTATAATTTTTGAATTCATATAATTTGTATTCATATGTTGATATTTTATTTCTTTGTATTGCATGAGTATTTTCGTTAGTTTGGAATGCTACTGTGGAGTATATGGTTAAGATTGCATGGGAGCATACACTTACTAGACGGTATTCAAATATTTTATTTGGTTGGAGACAAAGTGGTAAAAGGCCACATTGCGTCTCCTAAGATATATGGGATATGTGGCAGCAATAATGGTTTATGCCTAAATTTCAAGCTCGGTTTGTTATAATTTTCCAGAATAGACTCACAGATACTACTAAGGTTGGCTTGGTCCTTCTCGCCATATAGCTGGATCTAGATTCTTTCTTGAGCACGCTTTGAATTTGGTTAGTTTATTTACTAATCCTTTTTATTTAATAAAATATTATGAATAAAGCAATAAAATTTTATTTTAGGAGAAATAAATGAAACATTCAGCCATAGATTTTGAGATCTTTAAGAAAATGCATATTAAGAAGAAAGATAATTAATTTGTTGATAAACAAGACACTAATGTAAGTTATTTAAAAACCAGTGCACTATTTCTTATTTTTAACAAAATGTTATTATAAACTCAATTGCATCTTATAGTAATTATTCATATTTATTAGGATATAGTGGAGAGATATATTTCTGCAGCTACTTCATAACTATCTAATGGTTCTTCGAACTCTCAATCTATTAACATCAACCAGTTATACCTAGACGTTGTTGGAGGATACAACAAGAGCAAAGTGTATGATGTTGGTCTAAAAGGACATCTAGTCATCCACATTCTTGCACTAGCTCTTACTATACCATATCACAAATGGCTTCTGATCTAAACTTGGATGAGCATATTAATAGGTAGGTTCAAGAGGAGTTTTGTCATGAGTTTGATCTTCAGTTTGCTACCATAAAGGATTAGATGTAGCATACTCTCATATCTATGCTAGTTACGATGCAAACTCAAACTACTCTGGTACCAACACTCCTACTAGCATTTTCGGCTCTAGAAGATGATATTATATGAAGTCACATAATGACCTAAAAGATTAGATTTTTTTTCATATTTATGTATCTCATATGTACCTATTATTGTAAACACATTATAATTTTATTTAATTTTTGGTAAATATAATATTTTTTATATATTCAATACCTTTTTTATATTAATTTTTAATAATATGAAAATCATTCAAAAAATAAAAAAATTAATACAAAATTAATTTAAAAAATTATTGTCATAAATTTACTACGAATTTGCTATAAAGCGATGGATTTATGACTAAAACCTACCTATTTTATGACGAATTACCAATGGAATAGTCCATCAAAAAAAATTTGTTGCTAACTCTAGCGATGACTTGTTCGCAATAGAAAGGGTTGTTGTTAATATGTCTTTAGGTTAGTGATGAATTAGTGGGTTTGTCACTAAAGCTTAGTGATTACCCAAATGGCAATGGACCTTAGTCCATCTCTAGGCTATTGCTAAGCCTCCTTAGTAATGAACTAGGTTGGATTAGTGTTGAAAAATTTCATCACTAATCTAATAGATTTTAATAGCTTCAGCCATAAGTTATTATGTACTAAATTGACAAAACTAATTAATCTTTATATAAGCCCCCAAGTAGGCATACACAACACTTTGATAACCTTTTTTTTAAAAAAAAAGGAAGAGGCACTCTAATAAAGATTATAAGAACTTACAAATAACTTTTTTTTTTTATTATCGTGCTTATGGTCTTTTTTTTTTTTTTTTTTTATCTCAAATGGTAATGTATAAGCCACTATTTAAAAAATCCAATTGTTCTACATTAATGATTATAATGGCTCATCCAATTTATGAATCCATCTTCATAAGTTTCATTCCAAGCTAAGACTGTGGGCTTGCTTGGATGCCCTTTTGTGCAAAATTTTTTCCTATAACACTAGTAGCGGTATCAAAATCCAAATCATGGTTTTTATTTATAAATTTTCTCAATTATCTTAATTGTTTGTTGTACTACTTATTTTTATTATTTCTCAAATTAAAATATCTTTCAATTTGCATGAGGTAGTTCATGAAAAAGGTGAGTCCTTATGTCAATACCATGCAAAATTTGACTAAATTGATTTGTATATTTATAATTTGAATCGTGAAGATGTTATTGATAACATAATTCTTTGAGTATGGATCTTCTCTAAACTTTTTATGTGCTCATAGCTTGAAGTTCCAAGGTCATTCACCTGGAAGATAATTCGAAGTCTTATTCGTATAAGACTGTAAGAGAAGCGTGATGAAAAAGGTTAAGATCATCCCAATGGTACAAAAGGATGAGCTAAATTTCACGGCAGGAGGTAGAATCAGTAGAGATATATCATTTAAACAAAAGGGCAAATAGGAGTTAGTGTTAGTGGATTTAACTCATCCAAATAAAAGTGAAGAAGTATATTTTATTGGTTCTTAGATGATGGACGAGCCATCATTTTCCTCGATATAATAGAGGTACCTAATATGAAAGAACTAAGCTTATGTTCTATTTATAATATATCCTTGGCATGATAAGGTTAAGCCAAAGTTTTACCTAATCTAGTATAGGCAAATATTGATTGTACATGTATATGACTAGGTCTATAACCAAGCTTATATGAGGTGAGCCAGATAACACTTGCTTTATTACTAGATAAGAATGATGATTAATTGTTAGTAATGTTTTTAAGGTAGATAGGGTAGAAGCATACACTACTTGAAAAGGCCCAAGCAATATCATAAACATTATCAAATATTAAGACTTTTGTTTAGGTGATAGCTCTAGTAGTTCTTTTAGCAATTACTGTCATGGTGGTACCCCTTTATTATCAAAAGGGCAAGGTCTTATATTGGATATAAAGGAGGGATGAGCATATCTAATATCCTTAAACCAATAATGCATTGCTCAGTTTCATAATCAACTTATTAAGCACACAACTTTCATATTTAGGGACTTCATCCTTTTGAAAGTGATGTCATCAAGAATGATTTTAGAGTTGGCAAACTCAAAGCCAACTTAGAAAGTCCATTAACGTCATAGGGTTTATTTTCTCTATCTCATTAATAAGGCCAAGTTCTTAAAGAAAAAAAGCTAGTGAAGCCACTCATGATTGTACTTAACTTTTAAAATCAATAAAACTAGCCAATATTAAAGATTATATAGGTATTATAAATATCATAATTGAAAACGACACCAATAGTGATAACTCATCTAAGAGAAAGGGACAAGTTCTTGAGGTTTATTCTACTAACTCCCAATATGCAATGACTAAGCCAAGATTTTTTCAAATCACATTCTTAACTTAATAACTTATCCTATTTTGTAAAATGAATTTTTTATTTTTCTACACTCATATGAAAGTTATAAGGCACAATTGATCAAAGATGCTAAGCTTATGTTGATGAGTAAATGGCTAATAAAAGCATGTATATGGCTAATGGGAACATGTATATGACTGAATGTGGCTATTAAACTTATGACCAATAAAATCATGTACACAACTAATAAAAGCATATACATGGTTGGATATGGTTGTTGTGCTTATGATTAATAAGTGCATGTACATAACTAATAGAGGCATATAAATAACTCGATGAGACCTAAATATGGCTTTTGACCCTATAGCTAGTGAGAGCCTTTATGAGAGTCATGAGTATAAAAGCCTAGATAATGTACTATTTATGAGCTAATCATTCATAGTTCTAATTTCATTCAAGACATGAACCATGAATTTTGTTCAAGAGCTTGTTAGCTTAGTATTTTGCACCTAAATGCAATTATTTTAAGTCTTGATTAAGATGGCTTGTTATTATTTGATTATACTTGATAGACAACTAAGTTAGCTTGGTATTATTTGATAATACAAGAGAAATTAGCAAATATATATAATCACATTAGCTCGATGTTTTTTTGATAATACTTGAGGTTAATTTAAATGAAAACTTGTTTATAAAGAGCTTGACAATATAAAGGCAAAAATGGCGTTAGGTGTCAAACTATTCCACTTTCATTGACTTTAATAATTTATAGAGTAAAAAGAGTATGATAACTCGATATATTTTGGGAGTTGCTCTTCCTCTTCATCATCTTTAATAGGAAAGATGTCACCTACAAAAGATAAATCTAACTTATGAAATTTTTTGGTTATGGACTACTTAATTTTATTATAAACTATGCAAATGCATCATTTCTTTATTTACTAGGAATCAAGCTTTAGCTTCCTTTTATTTCCATGAGGTTATTTGTTGTTGCAGCTTGATTGGATGTCTTTACATGCTTCTTTGCACGTCCTTATGCAAGGACTTAATTGGCTTATTAACTGATTTTGGATTTAACTATAACACATCTACTTTTTTAAAGTTCTCCTTTATCTTTTCAACCTTTTTACATCAGAGTGATTTAATAATTGCAACCTGTATATGCTCCCTAGCTCAACATTGTTTTATAAGAATGTTATAAGCATCTTACTTAGTTTCTCTTACTTCTTCCTCACCTTTTTTTATGATTGTTTCCTTATGAGTTTGAAAAAGGGTTATTAATCGTCTCTATTATTATAATTTTTTGTGACGTTTTTCAACAACAAAGGTTTTTCTCAAAGTAAGCAAACCATTATTATCATTTCATATGACAAGTCATTGAATGTTAGCCACATGGCAGGCAGTACCAGAATATAGACAATGGTCTAAAATCATGGGATAATTTAATAATTATATGACATATGCACATTAGTTTAATAATCACCTAAAGAATGATTTTTTTTTTTAATTCTTAGCTCAAGCATTATTGGCTCAGATCTTTTTTTTTTTTTACTTTGAAAATTATTGTAAATAGCTCAAGTATAATTGATGTATGTTGTACTAAAATGTGAATAGATTTAGACTATAAGAGAACATATGATACCACCTTAACCAAAATGAAGTAAGCTTAACTTAGGAAATAAGCATTAAGGCTCAATCTATTCCTCAATATAAGTTGGGCTATCTCCCCTATGAAAAGATAGCTAATCCCATGACTAACCTTTTAGAATATGCAAAAAGACCTAACCCTATATATAATCTTATAGGTCATCTTGAACAAAATAGCTCATCCTATTCCTAATAGGATATAATCTTGTCTGGTATAGGATAGCTCAGCTAATTCCTAATAGGAGGAGAGTGACAACCATCTTATCCATCATGAGCTAAAACCAAGCTAGTTTATTCATATGAGGGTAGCTCGACCAAAGATGAATGTTCCTAAAGAAATTGGACTTCTAGTCCTACAACCAAAAGTTGAACTTCATCACTATGATCAATCAAAAATATATATTATAATGTTTAACACATTGTAAAGATAACATTTAATAATTCGTCAGTAAAATCTAGTTTTTTAAAAAAAGTGGAGTGAGATTTTGAATTTTATGTCATTAATTTCATATTTCATAAGATAAGAATTTGACTATTGAATTATTAGATTAATATTTATTATTATAATAATATAATAATTGCAAACATTAAATCTCAATAAGGAACTCAAGGTTGTTTATCTAATAGTAAACTGAATTATAAGGATACATTCCAAATCTCTATAAATCTTTCTCAATAAGAGGTCTAATTGGAAAAATCAATATTTTGGATAACATACTAATAGATTTTTTTTTCCTGTACTAGCTTTCATCAAATTATTGAAATCTCTTACTATAATAATGAATAGAGGAAATCAAACTTGAAACTTTATCCCTTATTCTTACAAGGAGACCAACCAAGGTTAATGGTAAGTTATCCCTGATTGGCCCCTGTATGAAATCCTATGTTTTCATATATAGAACTAAACAAACCTTAATTTTTGAAATTAATTAATGTTTAAATCTTTGTCTAACAGCAAACAAATGCCTTTTATTGATAATCTTTTCATTATAAATTAATATTTTAACAAAGAATTTAATTTTTAAAATAGAAATAAACTTAATGTGCATATTATATTTAAATTTTAAATTTACTCTTTTGGTTATAATTTTCTAACACTATAAGAAAATACAAAAATAACTATTAAATTTTAGCTACTACCTGTGTTAGTAACTATTTAGCGACTAAATAGCGAATACCTAGCAACTGAATAAAGTTTAGCAACTAAATAGTTGCATAATATATTATTCTAATTGTTAGTTACTAACATCTAGTAGTTATGTAGTCGCTTAATAGCGACTACACTAAAGGTAGTAACTAAAAGGAGACTGAAAAATTTCACACAAAAATTTTTTTCTACCTCAACACTTAGTAACTAACAAAATGTTAGTCGCAAAGCTTAGCTACTACATTCGGTAGTAGTTAAGCAGTCACAAATTAGCTATTGGATGGTCTACAGTCACTAAATAATGACTAGCATTTATAGTAGCTAAGTGCAAATAAATCTTGTGTAGTTTAGTTACTGACATATGTTAGTTGTTATGTTAGCTACTACTGGTAGTACCTAAGTAGTGACTAAATATATATAACATAATATTATATATTAAATTATTATATATAATTATATTATATTTATAATATTATATAATATAATTGTAATATTTATATTTATATTTATTATATATTTATAATATAATATTAATTTACAATATGGATATAATTTTAATATAAAATAGAATAATATAATATAATATAATATAAAATGTAATTACAATATGTATTTTTTATTTATTTTCTAATATTTATATAATTTATGTATTATAATATATTATATATAATATATTGTATTATATTATATATTATCTAATATTAATATTTGTTTTTTAATAATTATTTATTATTTATACAATAATTATATTATTTATAATATATTAAATTATAAATATTAATACATATTAGTATTGTATATAAATTAAATTCTAATGGTTAGCTAATAGATGGTTTGTAGTCACTATTTAATAACTACATTGCATGCAATAGCTATTTGATCGTTATTTGGCGACTCCATTGCATCTAGTAGCTAAATAAGATACTCATATTTATACTTAGCTACTACTCTTTATTAGTTGCTAAGCTCAACTATTGAAAAAGTTTAGTCACTAAGCTTAGCTACTAAAAAAATTTTAGTCACTAAATTTAATTCCCAAGCTAAACCTAATTTTCCCTCTCATTTCTCTCTCTCTAGTTCGACCCTTTGTATTTTGTTTTCCCTAATCTATAGCACTCCTCACCCATGCATCTACCAAATCTTCTCCCAAACCTAGCCATCGCTAACTCCTCTTTTACCCTCTCGTCACTACTGCCGCTACTACTGCTAGCATCAATGGCATCGACTCCACTTCCCCTTCTCCTACTCCTTATCATTCATTGCTCTGTAACCTTCTTAATGAAAAAGTCTTAGATGATGGTGGATAAGTTAGCTCCACATTTAAAGGAGCTAAGGCAGGTATAAAACATATCGAAGGGGCTAAGAATCATCCCTTGTCTCCTTTGAGACACACAACTTAGAGAAGGTTAGTTTCTCTTTTTCTTGGTTCTTAAATCTTTTCTTTAGTTAGCATTCTTGATTCTTCATTATGAATTTAGTTAATGTAATGGCTTAACAACGCCCATTCTTAACTCGATAGTAGATGGAGCCCTTCTTGAGTCCATCAAGTTGCATCCACATTCTCGTATTTCATCAACTGAATCATAAGATAAGGGAGGAAATCAAATATGGATTTGATTTGCAGTCCATTTAATTGGTGAGACAAAGAATTATAGAGAATATAATATAGTAAGTTTAAAGTTACCTATAAATCTATGTTGTTGGAATTCGTAGTATAAGTTTGAAAGATACACTGGGATGATTCATTTGAAACTGAGAAATAAATAGTTCATTTGGGGTTGTAGTTTCTACAATTACCTTGTATCTCTATGAAGAATGCTTCGCTTCATTGCTTTATTTCAAGATTGGGAAGTTTACAAATGACTGATGAACTTATGTTTGGAAGCATGTTTAACTTTAACATTGATAGTTTAGATTTAGTTGATAGCTTACATTTACTTTGATCTATTACCTATATGTGGATATCATATGAAAATAGTCATATTCATTTTTTATTGCATATTTGTTTTAGTTATAAGAACTCACAACAAATACAATCAAATTGAATTTTAATTCTTTGCAACTTTTGTTTTCTTTTTATGATTGTGCATATTACAAATGTTGAAATATGCTAATGTGTATCATATCACAAATTAGTGAATATGTTTTTGTAAAATATCTTATTCAGTTTGCTGTTTCATGAGGTGGACAAGCTTGTTGATATGTACATTTAGATTTGAAATCTCTTAGTTTTTTATTTCAAAAAAAAAAAGTACAAAGAAGTGCTTACGTTTCTAGTTTCTTTGTCATTATGTCTAATTATGGCAGTTTTAGTGGATGTACATATGCCTAGCGATTTGCATGTGCTATGCGTCTTGCACATGGATTCTATTAGAGGAAGTCACAGGGGCCTTAAGAATCTTATTCAAAGGTAACTATTTTTAGTTGTTGAGGTTGTTGGTTGATTGGTAATGTAGAATTTTAATGGATTTAAAATGGACGAGGTGATTTTTTTTCATTTGAATTTTTTTATTTTATGTAGATTATTCTCTTTTCTCTACTCAAACACGTTACATTGAAACTGTCAAAGTTTCTAATGATTCTGGAAATTAATATTTGATTTTTAAATATGCCAGAAATAATTTAAAGATGATAAAGAGTTCACTTGATTGGACACTTACTTTCAAATTTAAGTGCCAATATGATTAAATAAAATATATCAAACTAATTTTTTGTCAAAAATTCAAAAGCAAATTGTACATGTGGCCTTTTTAAGGAATGGTATATAGTGACAAACAAGTGTTGGACATGTCCATTAGACCAATAGTTTGTTGAATATAAATTAAGTACTTTACTAAGTATATTGGTGTCACAAAATAATTTTAGACATATTGATAAACAAAAAAGTATATATTTTGATAATTAACAATGGTTGGTACTATTTTTAATTTAAAAAAATCAATGAGTCTCATGTCACTAATTAATATATCATGTCGGTATGGCCATGTTGATATCTATGCAACACATAGTGAAGCTCATCGCGGGCATATGACATTGATGAAGTCTGATATAATTCTATCCTTTTGGAATCTAAGTCTAATATAGTTCAATTATAACAGAAGGTGCATATTTTATTTATTCTGTGATTTGATTTCAGAATCTAATTATTATTTATGATAATAATTTTGGATTATTATTATTTATGATAGTGATTTTGCAAAAACATTTTATGAGTCGCTTCTTTTGAATGAAAATTTTATCTTCTATTCACTTTGGAGGTCCCCTAAGAGCCAGTTTCACTTGTTAATATATGTTTAAATATTTAATAGTTGATATTGGTTGTCATTGTTGTCTTAATGATAATGTTATTTGAATGTGATTTCTACATGCATAATGAATGTGCTAACTCCAGATGTTGGATAGGAAGATTGCATTGCATTGATTTTCAATTATTTTGGAGGATTTTTATGTTTTATTTTCAAGACTATGCAATTCATTTTCAATTTCTAATTTGTTGATTTTTTTTGTTAAATTTGGAGTTTCAAAAGATGCTATTTGATTTTATTTATGTGGTTACATTTGTCTTTTATATGTGATGATGAAACTCTTATCTACATGAAGAGTGGAAAGATAGACATAGTGACACACTAGATGAAAGTTCTCATACTTGTGTTTTGTCCCTTTTGAGGTATTACCTTATTTTCTGAAGTAAATTTAAGGTAGAGTAATGTAAGGAAGGTATGGACAAAAAGCATAATGATATCATAACAAAATAAGCACAAAAGTTCATATTCATTGGGTTGTGTTTCAGTTTGTTTGGTTTTGATAAATATCCACCCTAATGGTAATAGTCATTTTGTTCATCTTTGATCAGCAGGTTTTTATGCTTTTGTACAAGAGGTGTCAGTCTGTTGACTATAATGCCTAGTTATACAAAGAATGAGCAAAAGTGGAGGAGTTTCTTTATGTTTGTGAAACAATGATTAGGTGCTTGTCATAGTCTTAGAACTGTTTCATTGTACTGTTTCAGTTTAAACATTGGATGAAAACTTTAACTGTAATTTTTCTTTTTAAAATATGAGATTTTAGTGTGGTTTTTCTTTATTCTAATAATAAGATATTATAATTATATTTCATTTTAATTGTTTTCAATATTTTATATTGAAATGATAATAAGTTAATAATTTATTAAATTTAATTTAATAATCAATATAAATCATTATTATTTTGCTACTATTAAAATGGTAGCTAAATAATGATTAATATTAATAAAAAATTTAAATTTGATTAAATTTAATATTTTCAAAAAAATATTAGCTACTAAGAAAATTAGTAGCTAAATAGTCTCTATTTAGCGACTACAATATATGATAGTTAAAAAATTTGTATTTAGAGACTATAGGTATGATAGTAGCTAAAAAAGAGAGATTAACAACTATATTGTGTAGTAGCTGAGTAATCGTTATTTAGCTACTATCAATACGTTAGTAGCTAAAATAAGATCTTAGCTACTACACCATTTTGTAGCTAAATAATTGCTATTTGAAGTCTTCATAATCACTTTTGTCATTAATTAGCTACTACTTTAGCGACTAAAAATGGATAGTCACTATGTAGCTACTGCCTAGCTATTAACCTTGTGTAGTAGCTAAATAGTTACTATTTAGTTGCTAAATTCAGTTTAGCTACTAGGAAAATAGCAACTACAGTTTGTTAGTGGTTAAAGTCTTAGTTACTATAAAAACATGACTTAGCTATTATTTTTTTGCCGTAACTAAATTTGATTTTTTTTTGTACAGTGTAATAAACACGTACATGTGATATAATCAAGGTGATCATTTTTTTAGGACATAATCAAGGCGATAATAAAAATTAGATAAACAGGAAATTATAAATATATGGTTTGAGGAGTAGACAGTACTGTAATTACGAAATTCAACTGAAAATTATTTAAATTCAACTAATAATTTGATTGTGAAAGTTATCTCATGGTATATAAAGTTGGATATCCAAATATGTGTCACTTTTAATCATTTTAAATATTTTGATATCTCAATAGAAAATTAATTATTTTGATCAATATTTTAAAGTTAGATTGATCAATGAATTAATTAATTGATCAATTTTTAATTTGATAAATTTGATTTTTCAATTTAATAGTTTAAAATAAACAAATTTATGAAATATTATTAAAATAATTCTAAAAAATATGTATAAAATATAAATATATTTATAATTCAGTTCTAAATTCAATCAATCAATGGATTCAATTTAAAACCACTGATTTTGAGAGGAAATAATTAACTTGAAAGTAACATATGTAAATCATGGATATTATGAAACTCATGATAATTACTACTCCCTTCATTTTATTTTAATTAACGCTTTTTGAAAGATTTTTTATTTTAAAATATTTGTCACTTTAGAATATTAACAAGATTTTAATTATTTTTTAATTCTATCTTTATTTTTATTAAAAGATAATTAATATATTTAATTTAAGTATTTTAATAAAAAAAGATAATTTAATTATTTTATTTTTAAAATATAATCTAATTAATAGTTTTTTAATTTAATATAGAATGAATGTGAGCATGTTTGTTGGTTAAAAATAATTATTGACAACACAAGTTAAAAAATTTGATTTACAATGACACAGATTCGGTCAGTCAAGTCCATTTTTCTACATTTGGTGCGTCGACAGTCAACCCATGTGCAGAATCCAACTCATCGTCTCTCTTTTTTGAGTTTTTTTCAACCTTTTTAACAGATAATTACATAGGGAGGATATAGTTGTATTGATACTAATTGTTTTTATATTTTTTTAATTTAAATATTCAGAATTATAATTTTTAACCATATTGGAGAGGCAATTTGTTAGGCAGTTGTTTTCAGTTTAATTAATTCAGTTCATATATATATATATATATATATATATATATATATTTAAAAAACTAGAAAATCCCTAGAATTTTAATAATATTATCAAATAAAGAATGTTGAAAATCAGTTCCAAAATAACTAAATTGATCATTAATTTAATTCTCGATTTTACTAATTTGACTAATAAGTTTTTATTTAATTTTAAAATATATTAATTTTCACATTAGCTGAAACCAATAAATTTTCCGAATGATTTTAAAAATCACATCTCCTATATTAACTGATATGTTGTGAATTAATAAGCGTTAGTTAAATATTTGTTTCATAAACACAACTCTAACAATCCTTTAGACTTTATCCTTACAAAACGATTTTAGAATCCCAACTCTAACAACCATTTCATCGCAATTTATTGATATAATTAAAAAAATACTGTTTTTAAAAATAACCAAACAAATAAAGAAAATTTGAATAATATATCATGGAAAATTATGTATTTAATTTCCATCCATTAAAAATTAAAAATGTAGGTTTATGATTACCTACAAATATTAACCAGTGGTTTAATTTTAAACAATAAAAACAAGAAAAAGAAAAGTGAATAAGCTTTCCCCCCCCAAAAAAAAAAGATCTGCTTAAATTATAATCTTTTCTATTTTTATTTTTAATGTCTTTTTAACCCTATTTAAGCTATTGTATATTATATTAATTAACCTGCTTTTTGTTTTTAACATTGTGATTTTTACCCTGGCTTTTCATGTTTTTTTAATTATGGTTTGAACTTTTGATCTTATTGATAAGCGATTACGTTTTCATTTATTGATTGGTATTTGAATCATAAAATTAATGAGTGGTAATTATCAAATATAAAAACAAAAGGATTAAAAAATGTTCTTTAGGTCATTAGAAAATATTTTTAATAGACATATATGTTGAATATTTTTTAAGAAAATATAAATCTTCGTTCATGTAATAAAATGAGTAAAATTTAATATAAATATAGTACAATTAAGAAATATAAAAGTATTATTATATTCCCTCACAATAATAAACGTTTTAAAAAAAAATTTATTTCACATTATGTGGTGTTTTATGACCGTTATACATCATTTATTATATTTTTTTTTTTCAATTTTACTTTCATCAGTAACTTTCACATCGTTTGTTACATTGTTGATAATATACGAAAGAGAGAGAATAGTGATAGAGTTTTAGGGAATATATTTATCTATTTCAATTAATATTAAAACTATTTAATAGCTTACTTAATATGTGTGCATCTTTTTAAAATGTTTATTATTATGAAACAGGGGAAAGAGTATTTTTTCTCTAAAGATCTTCAATTATGTAAACTGAATTTTGTAACTTGTGATAAGTACACTTTTATTTAGTGTTTCTTTTGATCACATATCAATTGAACAAGTTCAATTTAAAGGAAAATATTAACAAGTTATACATCAAATAACTCAAGTTCTCATATAAAAAAAAAAAGAAATTTATCCATATAAAAAACTAAAAGATCTCATATAGAAATTTATCCATACTCTTATATAAGGAGAATAAACTTTTCATGAAGGGAGACTCATACAACGAAAACAATAATGATAATAATAATCTGAATTAAATCTATAAATTCGAAATTTATTAAGATAAAAATAAAAAAACAAACTCAGCCAATAAAATAAGAAAATATAATAAACCACAAATGATTTAAAATAATAGATTTAATAATATATCAAAGAAATTCAATTGTTTCTTTTTAATAATTGATAAAAAAAATTGAAAAAACAAAAAGAGAAAAATCTATTAGAAAGCTTGCATGGTACTGTCACGGATAAAAAAAGAAAAATTCGTTCTGTTGCCGAAAGTGGGAAAAAGAATGAGAAAAGCGGCCTTTTTGTGATTAAGGATGACTACATCCAATGTTCTACGTGCTCCATTTCGCATAAATTGACTGAGACATATTACAAATAAATAAAGTGCAGGCCCTTGGCCCACGCGCAAACATACCACACTAGAAAAAAGCACAAAGAGTTAGCATAATTTATTTTCTTTCAAATATTTGAAAATTAATAAAAAATAATGATTGATATAAATAAAATTACGTAATTTGTAATATAGTTTCTAAATAATGTCTAATTTTTTTTTGAAATTGATATAGAAGTTAATCATATAAATATGGAAAGTAAATGAAAATATTATCAAAAAATAACCAAAGAATACGATAATTATATATTCAAAAAAAAAATTAAAGTCAAACACGTTTAATATAATCATTCTCATTATTAGTGTCGTGTTTGAACATTTGGAATAGAAATTTTCCCATATGAAAGAGGAATGAAAAATATACAAATTAAATAAAAATAAAAAAAGTGAATTACAAATATATATATATATATATACACACACTATTAATGTAGTCTCTAGCTACACTTTTTTACACTAATAATAAAAGAAAACTTTTTGCCTTCATCAAACAAGTCATTAAATAGTAATTGTCATATGTGTTTATGATTATATTTAATTTGCTTAAGTTTTTTATTGCTTTAATTAAATCTAAAAAATAATAAGGTTGTTAGAATAATAGGAATAGTTCATTTGAAAAATTTATGATATAAAAAGTATTATGAATTTTTAAATAATTTTAATGAAAATTATCTAACTGAAAAATAACTTTAAAATCTATAGTATAAGAGATCAAACGAGAATGATTATTTCAAGCAATGTTAAACATGTGAAACAATTTAATTAAATATAACAAATTACTTATAATAAAAAAATTTCATAATCATTAATGAAAAAATTAATAATAAAATAATATAATAGTATAATGAAATAAATGTAAGAGATTAAATTACATGAAGTTGAAATATGAAAGATGATTTTTAATCCTAACAATAAACCCATATTATACTTCGATTTTTTTTTTTTCTTTTGGTACGAGTTATACTTTGAATTTTGTTTTGTTTGTTTCTTGGTCGTCTCATCACTCTTCTACTTCCTTTTCAAGACAAACTATCTTCGAAATATTAGGCCAATTAAAAGTGATTCTTGTTCTACCATTCATGCAATCGAATATGTAATATATGTTTATAATATTATAAGAGTTGAAAAAGTCAAATATCAATAATTTTATAATCTTTAAAAACGAGAAGACTCTACTCATCCCATTTGGCACCCAGCAATAACTATAATTCAAATTATTTGAATATTTAATTAAAAATTAATCAAATCAATTAAATTAAAATTAAGGCACCATTTACGTAAAAAATAACTTATTTGAGAAAAATATTTTTTGAGTAATATATTTTCTGGTATTTGAAATACACTACGAAAAATATTAATTTTCTTTTAATTTATAAGATTATAACAAAATTTAAACAATAAAAATTTTATATTTATACTATTTATTATTTAATATAAAAAATACATTACAAATGAAATTTTTTGTGAGTCCCACTTATCACTAGTGACAATTGCTATCGGTGATGGATATTGTTAGTCAAGAATGATTAATGATAATAAATATATATATTTATATGGTTTTATTTTTTATTTGGATGAGTTTATCAATATCTGAAAAATGATTTTCCGTTTTCAAAAAGTAAAATCATTTTTCTCAAAAATAACGTAGTTTTTCATTTAATCAAGAATATATTTTCTATTGATGAAGTTTTATGGATGCACTAAATAGAAAAAAATACGAAAAATATTTTTTGACAAAATATTTTCCTTGAAATAAACAAAGCCTAATTAATCGATCAATTTAATATTTTATTAGTTTGATTTTAAAATATTAATAACAATTACTCTGCAACTGAAAAATGAAGAAGATTTCTTTTTTAAATAAAGCTTTGTTTTAGTAAGAATCACAAGTCTTATCATTAATAATAATAATAATAACAATAATAAAACTAAACCTACAAAAAATTTTTATACAAAAGAATAGAATTCAGCCCTATTGAAAGTACAAAAACAACAAGAAACTTGATTCAACTTGAAACATAACCAAATAGAAGCAGAGTACTGAAACATAAAAGCAAGGAGCAAGATTAGCCACTTCCACTGTCACTGACTTTGTCTACGTTATTTATATATAAATGGATCAAAATTTTGCATTCCAAATAAACTATTTAATGAATTTCAATGGCAATTATGTCCCGCTTGAACAATTTGTTCAGATTCTTCAAAAGTGTGTTAAGTGGGGAAATAGAAGAATTTGAATTCAAATTTCATCATTCACTATAAATTTTTATTCATATTTAGTTTTAAAGGTCTCAGATTGAGTTTTAAATGAGTGATTGCTATTTATCAATTAATTATTTATTTAAAATAAAATTTAATATGTATTAAACAAATTATTGATACATAAGCTATTAGAATTTTCATATATAATTATCTAATTAAAAATAGCTATAAAAATAAAAATTATTAAAAAACTATAAAATAGATAACTAGAAAATATAAACCTAAAAAAGTTTTTATATATTATCTATTTTGAAAATAAATATCATTTACTTAATCATATATTTTATATGATTATTTTATTTTATTAATATTTTTAAATAATATATTAAATTATAACCACACAAAATATGAATTATCCTTAGTTTTTATTTAATATTTAGTCTCAAATTTAACAACTTGAGCACATGTATAGTTAAACTTAAGAGTTGTAACTATCTTCTAAATGCCAATTTTTTAATGCAGGTTTTCTTTTAGGCATGAATTTTTTGACCATTTTTATTTTATAATCAAACTGATAAAGCCACAATTGAACCATATCAATATGATTGAATTTTCTTTGCTTACAATTTCTTTTTTTTTTTTTTATTTTATCTTTTGGCTTTGTCAATTAACTTAGTTGTTTTTCATTTTTGCTAATTATATCGTGGGCCGCTCCCCCCTTAGAAGACCAAGGTACCAACAATTTCTAACTGGTTTTAAGTTTGATCCATTCTATAAGTCCAGTTCAATAGATAATTTTTTAAATTTTTGTTTATATATATATATATATATATATATATATATATATATATATATATATATATATATATTTATATATATAGATTTATTTATTTTTTTTAATATGTTTTAGATTTTTTTAAATAT
>CATIWR010451328.1:0-30162 GCA_949677035.1 Omphalea diandra | reverse complement strand
TTATGCTTCAGTATCTGAAAAATAATTGCAATTTGGTGAGTCGCGACTTAGTGAATAAAAACAATAATCAAATTCTCATGGCATAATCTATAATCAAATATCATCAAGATACATTGCAATTATAACAATTGACTATGCAAGTGCAAATGCAATAGCTTTGTTTTTGTCGTGACCGAGCAAGGCAAATATTGCTCCCGGGATATTCATGTGATTCATGTAACATATGATTTGGAACCAATTGGTCCATCTTCCTGTAATTTGCAAGTGTTTGACAAGTCGATCACAACGCCCCTTTTAGTTCCATATGCAAGTGCTTATTCACAAATGATATGTCAAGTAATCATTAAGAGCATTTAATTCTCACTTAGCCTGTATTCCCATGTAACATGTAACAATTCAATCATATATACATGAAATAGAACATAATCATATTATTCCCACGTAACATGTAACAATTCAATCATTCTTAACATGTAACAATTCAATCATTCTCACTTATATTTCCATGTAACATGTAACAATTCAATCATATATACATGTAATAGAACATAATCATATCATACGATTATCACATACACCCATTGAATCCAATTATGGTTTTTACTCACACACATTGAATCCAAATATTGTTTCTACTCACGCACATTGAATCCAATTATTGTTTCTACTCACCTTTTGATGTGACCAACCTTTATGGTAGGGCTTCTTCAAAGTATTGAGATCCTAACATTTGATACATACATGGGTATAAGTATATCAAAATGATTATGAATACTTAGTATGCAGTTATGGCATGATTCATGCAAGTGTACCTAGTGGTTATACATATTTTCCTTATATGGCAGCTTGAGCTTGCTACACGGTCACAGTAATAACTCCCGATATACTTATCCAAATGGCTTGATTCTTTTTTTCAAACAAACAAACTGGACATATAATGGGACAACATATTCAAATTTTAGGCTAATATTAAATACACATAAAATGTGGTGAATTTTCAAATGTCGCCATGTTGCATTGTCCTCTCAATCTGAGTAGGTCTTACATTCTTAGGCATATCTCAAATTGTACCAGTCCAATTACAATAATATTCTACCATCAGTTACAAAACATATAAATGAACATTTTTCATGTTTTACTCATTATCCAGTTCAGTCCATAAGGTCACCAAAACAAAGGACCAATCTCAGGACAAGTAGGTTCATAACATATTGACAACCAGTCATGATAAAGGGACAATATCTCAGCAACCATGCTGGATTTGGCAACAATATTTCACAGGTGTGTAGATTAGACATAAATATACAACTTTCAAGTTTGGACCATTATCAAATTTTGAGTCTACAGTCATCAAATTCTAGGAAAACCAAATTAAAAGAAAGGTGGTGTGTCATCCGGGTACAAAGTCAGTCCTAATCAATAAGTCATATCTCTTTCCACACAGCAAATTAATCAAAACTGTTGAACAGGTATTTAGAGGGAATATAACCCTACAAGTTTCATGTTTTGCACTCTGTCAAAATCAGAATATAAAGTCATCAAAATATAACAAAACAGATGACTGAGATCATCTTGGTTTGTTTTTGAACCAGTCCTGATGAAGGGGTCATATCTCTTCACACACACAGAATCAAGTAAAACTGTTTCATATGCATTTATATGAGACATAAGGCTACAACTTTCATATTTTGCACTTTCCCTAATTCCTCTTATAGGGTTATGAAATTGGAGGTACAAAATTCTGCTCTGACAGCAAAACATAGCACAAACAACTTTTGTTCTCTTGGATTTAACTTCCATCCAATAGCTCTACCTCAATTACTCCATAATTCTCACTAACCATGCATGATTAACATGTCATGAAAGGTTAATTCCAGTTGAGAAGAAGATAAATTTGCTTACCTACTGTCCCATAATTAGAAAACCTAAGGCAGCTCACTCTTCTCCCTTTATTCTTCTTCTTCTTCTTCTTCTTCTTCTTCTTCTTCTTCCTTTCTTTCTTCTTCCTTTGCTCTCTTTTTGTTTATGGTATAACCCACATTTTTTTCCTCAAAATCTGACTCTAATGGTCTATATTCTTATCTTAAAAAAGTCAAAAGATTGGGGTTGGTTTCCTATTGGTTGAAAGTTAAAAGTTTTGCTTTTAGTCCCTCTTCTTCACTCCTTAAGCACTTCCATCCATCTCCAAATTCCTAGATGTTCCTTATACTTTTAGATGAGCTCTCAAACACCATTATTTATGATGCTATAATAAGCACACAACATGAAATAATTTGTCATATAACTATGCAAATATTGCATATATGTTCAAGTATCTCAAATGCAACGGTGCCATTGTCATTATCGTGTTTTTACAATTCACATGTCTAAAGGATTATTTATTATGTGCATATGTTCATGTGAGATTCCATATCATTTGATATAGTGCATATGCTCATATGTGATTTCATATCATTTGTGCAATGTATATATTCATGTGATAATACTGATGAACAGGGATAGGGATGTTACAAGTTTATCCCAAATACCCATGATTTTGATGTTGTACAAAGAGGCATATATTTATACTAACAACTTAATAATTTCTTTACCTAGTGTGTTTGTTTCTCTTTTGAAAGTCATATGAAAAGTTGTTTCCCAAGAGATGCCTAAAGGACTACCACCATTGAAAGGGAAAAAACATCAAACTGACTTATTCCATACTCAAAAATTCCATATAAGCTCAAATATAAGAGTAATCTCGAGGAGACAAAGGAGCTTTAAAGGCAAATCAATAAGCTTATGGAGAAAGATTTGATAAAAGAATGTATGAGTCCTTGTGTTGTTCTTATTTTGTTTATGCCTAAAAAGAATAGTCATGGATAATGTGTGCCGACTCTAGAGCAATAAACAAGAAAACAGTTAAATATGGACATCCTATTCCTAAGCTTAATGATATGCTTGATGAATTGCATGGTGTTAGTATGTTTTCTGAGATTGATTTAAAAGTGGCTTTCATCAAATTAGGATGAAAGAGGGGAATGAGTGAAAAGTTGCTTTCAAAACAAAATATGATTTATATGAATGATTAGTTATGTCTTTTGGTTTGACTAATGCACCTAGCACTTTTATGGAACTTATGAATCATGTTTGTGCACGCTTATCTTAGAAAGTATGTGGTTGTATATTTTGATGACATTCTTATATATTTTAAATCTTTAGATAAACATTTAAAGATTTTTAAGCTAGTTTTTTATGCTTTAAGAAAAGAAAAGTTATTTGTTAACCTTAAGAAGTGTTCTTTTTGCACAAACAAAGTTGTTTTCTTAGATTTTATGGTTAGTACCAATGGCATTGAAGTGGATGCATGCTTATCTTGGTAGTATGTGGTTGCATATTTTGATGAAATTCTTGTATATTCTAAATCTTTAGATGACCATTTAAAGCATGTTAAAATAGTTTTTAAGGTTTTAAGAAAAGAAAAGTTATTTGCTAACCTTAAGAAGTGTTCTTTTTATACACACAAAGCTATTTATTTTATACTTTATGGTTAATGCTAATAGAATTGAAGTGGATGAAGAAAAGATCAAGGCAATCAAAGAGTGGCCTATGCCAAAAATAGTTGGAGAGGTGCGATCCTTCTATGGATTGGCAAGCTTTTATAAGCGATAGGTTCGTGATTTTAGCATTATAATCACACTATTAATTGAAGTCATAATGAAGTGTATGCTTAAATCTAAATTAATTAGTACACTTTTATTAATTTTTCCCAACTTCTCTAATATTTTTGAAATTTAATGTGATGATCAAATTTAGAAATTTGTGTCGTGCTTATGCAAGAATGAAAACCCACTATCTATTTAGTGAAAAGATTGGTGGAGCTTCTGAAATACTCAGCCTATGACAAAGAGATGTATGCTTTGGTGAGAGCATTACAAACATGACACCATTATCGATGGCTAAAAGAATTTGTGATTCACACTAACCATGAGAGCTTGAAGTACCTTAAAAGACAACAAAAGTTGAATAAAAGACATACTAAATGAAGTAAGTTTATATAATATTTTTCATGTCATAAGGTGTAAAAAAGATAAAGAAAATTTTATTGTTGATACTTTATCAAAGAGATATGTACTTGTGTCTACTTTTGATGCTAAGTTATTGGGGTTTAAATACATTAAATATTTGTATGAGCAAGACCATGACTTTTGCAAGTTTTATGTTGCATGTAAAAAGGTTGCTTTTGAAAGTACTTTAGGCGTAATGAAACCTTATTTAAAGATAATAAATTGTGTACCTAATTGTTCTTTGCATGAATTGTTTGTGAGGGAAGCATATGAAAGGAGATTGATAAGACACTTTAATATGCAAAACACTTAAGATGTTTTGCATGAGCATTTTTACTAGCCTAATATGCAATTGGATGTGAAAAAATTTTATTATAGATGCGTTGCATGTAAATAATCTAAATATAAATTCAAACCACATGGATTGTCCTTTACCCATTTTTAGCATGTTTTGAATTGATACTTCAATGAATTTTGTTTTAGGTTTGCGTAGGTCTAAATGTAGCAATGATTCAATCATTGTTGTGGTTGATCCATTTTTTAAAATTGCACACTTTATTCATGTCATAAAACTGATGATGTCATTAACGTTGCAAATGCATTATTTTTAAAGAAATTGTAAAATTGCATTGTATGCCAAAAAAAAAAACATTATTGATGTAGGAATACAAGTTTGAGTTTTTTTTTAAAAAAAAAACACAGTAGGAACTAAATTGTTATTTTATACTATTTGTCACCTACAAATTGATGTACAAACCAAGATTATAAATAGAACTCTAAGATAATTGTCGTGTGTTTTGGTTAAAAAGAATCTAAAAATGTGGAAAGAATTTTTGCCACATAAAAAATTTATATATAATCATAGTATGCATTCATCTACTCATTATTGTCCTTTTGAGATTGTTTATTGTTTATTCTATTAAGTCCTTTGATTTTATTTTATTATTATTTTTTTTAACTTTTGGATATGTTAATGGATTTGGATGCTAAAAAGAAAGTTGATTTTGTATAAACTTTACATGAATACTGAAAAAAGAAATGAATAAGTGACTAAACAAGTAAATAAGGGATGAGTGAAAATAACATTTGACCTTGATGATTGAGTTTGGATACACTTTAGGAAGAAAAGATTTCCTAACCAAGGGAATTCTAAGCTTAATCCTCAAGGTGCTGGCCCATTTCAAATCTTGAAAAAGAAAATCAATAATAATGTTTATAAAATAGACTTACTTGGTAAGTATGAAGTTAGTGTTGCTTTTAATATTTCTAATTTGTCTTACCTGGTGATTTCTTATTTTCTAACCAAAGAAATTCTAAGCTTAATCCTAGGTGTGATGGTTCATTTCAAATCTTGAAAAAATCAATGATAATGTTTATAAAATATGCTTACTTGGAGAGTATGCAGTTAGTGCTACTTTTAATATTTCTGATTTGTTTTCCTTTGAATTTGATGAGGCACATGATTCGAGGACAAATCTTTCAAGGAAGAAAGAATGATGCAAACCAAGGAAACAATAAGCAAGAAGAATCCATCCAATACAAAAAAAAATCAATGATAAGAACACAGCTCAAGAAGTTTGAGGAAGTTTTAGAAATATTTGTGTAAGAAATCAAGAAAAAAAAATTGTGGAGCACTTAGAGCATTTAGTGAATCCTTTTCACAAGGGCAAAATAATCATTTATACACTTTAATTTCATATATGAATGTTCAAAATAAAATCTACAAGTGCAACTCTTTAAATGGAGAAAATTACATCAAAAATATTCTAAAAGGTTCAAGAAGATTCTAAAAAATTTTAAGAAGCATTCAAGAATATTCCAAGCATCTATCCTAAAGAGAACACAAGGGAGGCGACCCACATGGTCAAATAGTCAACAAAGTTAAGTTAAACACCTTTCAAGATATGTAAGATCACAAAAATATTCATTCACTTCCTTTCTTGGCCGAATTCCACTTTCTCTTTAGAGTAATCTTTCTTTTGTTTCTTGAATTAAATTATTAGTTAATATTTAAGAAGTCTAAATGTTTTTCTTGACCAAATCATGTAGAGAATTTTCCCTAGTTAATTTCTTTTAAGTTTCTACAATAGGATTAAGTTTTTTACTCTTAATTAGTGAAGCTTTATAAAGCCTATAAACAGGCCATAAAAAATGTGTAAGAGACATTAGTGTAATTCTTTTTTTTTTTTTTCTTGTGAGAAATTATTCAATTATTCTCCTCTTTGATTCTTAAAGAACTTTATCAGAGTATTAAATAAAAGTTTAATAAATTTTGCAAACTAGTTTAATTCTAAACTTGAAATTAACTCAGTTAATTCCAAATATGAACTTAACTACTCTTTAATTTTTTATAACTTAGATTGTTAGAAACAAGTTTTCTATAAATCTAATTGCTTAATTCTTGATAGATCACTGAATAAAAGCAATTTGAGACAAATTACCCATATTTGTATCTGTCTTACAACATTATTTATAAAGTTTGCATCACGGGGGTCAAATACATATACAATCCTACCATATCCTATGGTCAAATACGTTTGATGTTGCACTTACTAGCATAATAAGATTGCTAGAATCTGGAAAGATGAATACGAGCTACACAAAAGTGCCATACTCAACCTTGTGGGATTCTAAGACAATTCTTGTAGTTTGAACTACTTGTCCACCAACATAGTGTTGTCAACATGCAGGCATGTAAACATCAGTTCCACCAATAAGTTCTACCTGTGTCTCGTCAGACTTCCACAAGGTGAAGAAAGCACTTTTTCCACAAAGTTCACACTATGCGGTCAACTTAGTTACAGTATCAGCAAGGGGATATCAAGCACAAAACCAAAACTCCTCCTGCCAATTATTTTTATCCACCATTGAAAGATACTAAGAAAAGAATGCAATATGATTTTAAGCAATAAAACCATTGATTAATTAACTAGTCAACAAAGGCACAAACCGAAACAACATATAATAAAAATTAATAGCAATAGGTAAGCATACCTCAAGTAGTCACCATCTAGTCCAGCAACGATTACAGTTTTGCCATCAAGATCAGCAGCTTCATGACAAACATCATATAGGTCTCCAAAAAATTGTGCTTCATCAATACCAATCACATGAAGCTGTAACCATGTGCTTTACATGAGTTAACAAGTGCATAGAAAATTCAAGAAACCAAAAGGAATGATACAAGTACATCCAGCATCTAGAATTTTTCTAGGGCTTTCTTCCAAACATGAAATGAGATTTACAGATACGATTTACATTAAAATAGAGCTAAATATATATGCAATTATAACTACTTAAAGATGCATGATATAGTGCATTCGGACTAATTAGTAGGTATAGGCATAAACATCCTTCTTAAAAATACAGATCATTATTATCTTGCCATTGAGATAACTGCTCATATGCAGAAGTGCCAAACTTTTGTCTAAATGATGACAAGTTGGGCAAAGCCACACATGGCAACTTCACCCCATCATGTGTTACTATTGAATCCAAACCATTTCTAGTATCCTTGTTTGATTTTATAATTTCCACATTTCTGCATAACCAATGCAAACAGAGAAATGAATATCGAAATAATAACTTCATTGAAAATGTAATATCATTCAAATTCTACATGAAGCACAGCTTTAAATCATCAGCTTCTAAATTTCACTAACTCATAGCTAAAAACTAAAATAAAATCCTTTAGGATTTATGTGAAAAATTATTGCCTCATTGTGATATACCACATCAATAAAATGGGATTTTAAAGTGCCTAGGTATGTATTAACGTATATTTTTAAAATAAAAAAAAAGGCAAAAGCTTAAAGTAATGTCCATGGGAAATGAAGAAACCGCTTTATCTCAAAATTATCAACCTAAAACCTGGAATCCAATGGATGCTCATCCAGTAACAGTACCGAGATTTTCGATTCAAGATGCAAAAAATATTTATCTTATTTTTTAATTAATTATTATTTATATCAGGAACACAGCCAACATCCTTTAAAATGCACATCATTTTCATAATTGTAATACATATATCCTCAAAATTTCTATGGGATTTGTCACCCATTCGGAACCAGTGCACCTCCCCTCGAACTTCAATCCTGCTATAAGCAGGCTCCTTCATTACTCCTGAATTTCTCATCATTCCCCTAATCTTTGCAACATTGTCCCAATACCCAAAAGTGGCATAGGCATTAGACAAGACCACATAATTCCCAGCATTTTCTGGGTCTAATTCAAAGAATTTCTTGGATGCAAGATCTATCAGATCCATGTCTCCATGAATGCTACCAGACCCAAGCAAATCACCCCATAAAACTGAGTGTTCTTTGCAAGGTGCATTTAGAACAAACTCATAAGCCTCTTGCAACCTCCCAACACGACCAAGAAGATCAACCATCACAGCATAATGTTGCCCTCTAGGCTGGATTCCATAATCTCTGTTCATTGATAAGAAATAATCCCAACCTTCATTAATCAAACCTCCATGGTTACAAGCAGAAAGGACTGCAAGAAAAGTAACATAATTTGGCTTGAAACCTTCATCTTTCATCCTACGAAATGATTCTAAAACCTCTGCGATTCTTCCATGCTGGCCATACCCAGATATTAATGAAGTCCAAGTGACAACATTCCTGTTTAATGATTTATTGAAGACCTTATACCCATCAGAGAGATTGCAACATTTGAAGTACATATCTATGAGAGCACTGTTAACAACAACATTTTCTCTTAGATGACACTTTATCATGACACCATGAGCTTTCTTACCATGCAACAGTGTGGCCAAAGCAGCACAAGCTCTAAAAACCGATGCAAAGGAATACTGGTCTGGTGTAAAACCATTTTGTCTCATTCTATAATAATGTCCAAGACCCATTTCATCAAGTTCCTTTTGGACATATCCAGCAATAATTGCATTCCAAGAAATCAAGCTCTTCTCCATCAACTTATCAAACAAAAAATGCGCAGCCTTTACATCACCAGATTTCGCATACAATATCAACAACTTATTTTTCAGATATTCATTAGCAGTATACCCAACAACAACCATTTGCGCATGGATTCTTCTTCCCTTCTTATACTGTCTCCTAAATATACATTCTTGCAACAGAAGAGCATAGGTCCCATGGTCCACTTTTAATCCCATACGCCACAATAAGCCCACAGCTTCACTCATTCTCCCCGAAAAACAAAGACCCTTCAACGTTTTATCCAATTGAAGCATATTTTTAACCTGAAAGCTGGCAATATCTAATCAGGGTGATAATCCCATTCCATCAATCAAACAAAAATGGTAGAAAAAAAAAATCTTGACCATTAAACTAAAATCAATCAAAGAAAAAACAAAAACAAGCATATAATCACCAATTTACTGCATAAACAATATGAAAGCAATTAAAAAAAAAAAAAAAAAGAGCCAAACCCAATAACCAAAATCCACTTAATGAACGAAAAGACTATATTTTAATAAAAATAAAAAATGGGAAGTAGAAAAATAAACCTGCCATTGTTGCTTTCAGACTGGATACGGCGGAGAAGGGTAGTGGTTTTCCCGGCGAACATAGGGTCAACGATGACGTGAATCTCGCCGGAGGATGGAGAGGGAGAGTTAGACGATTTGGCGTGTAGACATCTGGTTTTTCTTTTTGAAAAAATTGAAAACATAGGAAGGAGAGGAGCAGGAGTTTTAAAGATGGGAGTTTTAAGGGTTGCTGAATGTGAAAATTTTGTGGGTTTTGAGGCTAAAAAAGAGAATATGAAAGAGGCAGAAGGTGTTGCCTTGGAGATTGGTGAAAATGGAGAGATTATTAGAGACTTCATTCTCGAAATTATAGTTAACATTGAAAAAGAGAAGAGACAAATGGATTTAATATTTTGGGGAATTATAAGAACGGGGAATTTCCGGCATGTTTACTAAATATAGGGTTTAAGGCTCAAAGATAGAGAGTAGGGTTTCAAGGGTTTTTCACGTCCGAAGGAAGATAAAAGAAGAGAAGCGAAGAAGTTTGCATAAACCAACGTGACGACACTTGTGCAGGAGTGTTTGCTCAAAGAAGTTTGCAGTTGGCTTTGAATAAACCAACGTGACGACACTTGTGCAGGAGTGTTTCATGCGATGCTTTTAAAAGGAACCCGTCGGCAGACTGGTTCGCGGTGGACTGAAATTCAATTAATTTGATTTAATTAATTTTAATAATAAATAAAATTTTAAAATATTTTAAAAAAATTTTTAAAAATAAAAAAATCTTGATATAAATGATGCCTAAAAATATGAAAATTACTTTGAAAACTAAATAAAATTTAATCAAACTAGTCATTGATTTGATTTTCCATTTTATGGATTTCAATTGATCAATTTGATCTAATTTTCAAAACGCTAGTTTCATGCGGACTCATTTGATTCAAGGTGATTTGACCATTAATCTCTTAATGTATGGCATAAATTAGTTCAATTAACTAAATTGAGTATTAATTTAAATTATTTAATTATGATTTAAAATTTTCAACTTAAAAATTAAACTAGGAGAAAAAAATTTTCAATTCAATTATCTAAAATCATTATTAATCAATTAATTAAAAAATGAAATATATTGATACATAATATCTTGTATTGTAAAATAGTATTATATATGAATTTATTTAATATATATATATAGAACACTAGAGATAAGGTTTGAGAAGTCCTCTTCTCTCTCTACATCTACATCTTTAGTATTCACGACTTATTTTAAGATATGCCCTTATGACCCTGAGGAAAAGGTTCCTATTGCCCCTTTTGTATATGATGGAATGATTGTTTATGCTTATAAACAAGATGGACGTTGTTACATTGATATTTGTTATTGTAATTATTGTTGGTATAATTTGAAGGATGATGAACTAAGCAGTTCAAGAAGAAGGAAAAAGAAGCAACAATGATCTTGTTCTGAAAGTAGTATCTAGAAAAGATACGAAGATGGTGACTTTTCAATTGGACTTCTTGGAGAACCCTCTAGGAAGTATGATTTTCTAGTACAATATGAACCTACTCCATATGTTCCCATTGCTCCTACAAACACCTCACCACCTTTTTCACCTTTAATACCACCAAAAGTAAAACCACCCTTGACTTGTTATAAACAATCCTTGAAATTGAATAAGAAAGAAACCTCTCTTTCTTCAATACCTTCTCAACTAATACCCTCAGTACATATGTACCAAAACCCTTTCCCTTCATCCTATGAAGAAGATTTTCCACCTCTCATAGACCATGACAATACAAATACCTAAGTAAGAAGCATGTCTACCATTAAAAACCCTACTGGAGTGTTGGACTAGGATGGTTAACCCTAAGTCTTGGACGTCTTTTGATCTTAACAAAGGGGATTGATCAATTCTGATGTTTCAAATTTAGTATTGTTTTGTAGTTTTCAGTTAGTCTTTACATTGGAAGTTGGATGGAGTTAAAAAAATCTCCAAAGTAAGCTAGTGGGTTTTAATTCGTGACCGCAACATGATAAATTGCGACCGCGAACTAGACTAAGGCAGGTTGACAAATTGGACAGACGTATTCGCAAGCCACTTCTCTACCACGACCAATTCAAAGAAAGGAAAGCCAAAGTCATAGACGAATTCACGGTGTAAGTCACGCCTCAGTCGCAATCGTGAATTTCAAAGTAACTTAAGTGGGAATCAAGTCCACCACCATAGCTTGACAAGTGTCTCAAGTAACCGTTGGAAGACAAAAATCGTGATGGGAACTTATTGGTAGCGACTGCGAACCCAAAAGAAGAAGATAAACACTTTTGGCAGATGAATTCGCGTCCTCAGTTACATCCTACAAGAAAAATCGCGACCGTTACTTTTGAGAGCAGATGAAAGGCAATGACTATATTTTCCTGGTGAACAAATGAAAAGCTGCCACGTGGACTAGCCGTTAGACACAAATAGGGTTTTTCGTATGAAATTTGGATTTTGCAACCGCTAACTAGTAGTAGTGACCGCGAATTAAGACTGTCAAGCATTTAATGTGAAAATCTGTCTAGCACACTTTGATGATTTTGTCCCAGTTTTATTTCAACATCTCTTTACTGGGTATAGACTATAAATACCTCACCAAACATATGTAAATGTAAGAGAATTGATAACTTTGTACCCGAACTCTTGCAATTTTGTTACTCAATCTTTTCTATTCTTTAAGTCATTGTTGGGTGTGAGCATAAACACCAATTGTAATAGGTTGTAGAGTGAGCCTGTCAAAACACTAAGATAGGTTAGTGTGAGCCTGTCAAAACACTAAGAGAGGTTGTTGTGTGAGCCTGTTAAAACACAAGTATAAAGGTTGTTATGTGAGCCTTCAAAACACAAGTGTAAAAGTTTGGTGTAAGATTGAAAGCACCTTTGAAAGATAGTGGAACACCCAATTTCTAAGAATTGGGGAGTGGACGTAGGGTCGTTTATACTCGGACCACTATAAATCGTGTGTTTCTTTTCGACTCACTTTTCTTCTCCCTTTCCTGTTTTAATTTTCATACACCAATTCAACCCCTCTCTCTTTCTTGGTGCCTAGAGCCAATAAGTGGTGTCAGAGCTAAGCTTCATAATCAAACCTTCACTAGGTGAACAAAGATCATGGCACAAAAGGGAATCCACTCACAACTCAAGCCTCACTTTGATGGAACAGACTGTACTCATTGAAAGTATAGGATGGAGATTTATCTTGACATAGATGTGGTGGACCTTTGGGATGTGGTCATTAAGGAATTAGAGCCACCCACCAGAGTTGTGGATGGTAATGAAGAATTAATCCCAAGGGAAGAATGGGTTGAAGCTCACCAGAGATTAAATGGCAAAAACAAGAGAGCAATGACCATTCTTCTAAGCTCACTTTCTAAAAAGAGATTGGAAGAGTGCAACATTATCAAACAGCACATGCCATTTGGAAGACTCTAGAGAACTATCATGAAGGCACAACTCTAGTCAAGTCAAGCCGTTTGGAGATGTATGTCACTGAATGGGAACTCTTCATGATGAAGGACAATGAGAACATCACATAAATGACAAATAGGCTATTGTCCATTGTTACCAACATGAAGATATTTGGAAGAGCTCTCACTATCTATGAGGTAAACACAAAAATCCTTAAAACTCTTCCTCTAGATAAATTTGGTGCTAGAGTTTGCAGCATACAAGAGTCCAATCCGGAGATTGGAAAGGTTCCAACCGATGTGTTGATAGGTAAACTCTTAACTCATGAGTTGGCCTTACAAAAAGATGAACAAATGAAGAAGCTAAGAGGTCAAGGAGACAAACCAGAAAAAGAGAGAAAAACCATGGCTCTTAAAGCTACAACAAAAGAGAAGGAGGTAGAAATGACCTCAAGTGATGACGAAAGTGACAAGGAAGAAGAGGAGCTAGCAATGCTCTCTAGGAGGACAAAAGAGTTGATCAAGAAAAGAAAAGAAAGAAAAGGCTTCAAGAAGACATCTCCTAATCCAAGAGAGAAATCCAACGATATCACTTGTTATGAATGTGGTAAGCAAGGCCACATCAAGTATAAGTGTCCCAAATTAAAAAAGAAGAAGAGATGGGATAAGGAGAAGAAGAAGATTTTTTAAGCCACTTGAAATGAAAGCTTAAGTGAAGAAGAGGAAGAAAGATAGGTTGCCAACATATGTTTCATGGCACAAAAAGATTTTACAAATGAGGTAAGTACTTCTTCCCATTCTCATTTTGATTTCAAATTTGATGAGATAGATGAAGAGCTTCTAGAGGCTCTAACCATGAGGTGTGACAGGTATAAGTCACAAGTAAAAACTTATAAGAAAAGGTGTTTAAAATTAGAAGATGAATACAAAACTCTTAGTAATCTTGTAAATGAGTTGAGGACTTCTAATAAAGAACTCAAAAACTCAGTAGAAAAACTTTTCACATCATCTTCTTCAATGGCTTTATTAAGAAATGAGAATGACACTCTAAAGGATAAGTCATTAAGCTTAGAAGCTCAATCTCTAAGTTTCATAAAGGAAAAGAAGCCTTGGACACATTGATTGTGTCACAAAGACCACCTCTAGTTAAACATGGTTTAGGCTTCAATGGAGCCTCCTCATCATCTCATACCATATTTGTTAGGACTTTAGAACCTCAAACATCTAGCATTGAGGTAATTGGGAAGAAAAGTGCTCTTAACATTAAGCCTCTTAAGCCTAAGGGCAAAAGGAAAGCTCTCCTAAGCTTTAGAGCCAATACTCAAAGAGCTAACCATGCCTACATTTACAACAAAAAGCATGGTCATTCTCATAAAAAAATTTTTACTCCTACTCATCATACATGTTCATGCATGCATTCACATGACCAAGGTATGAGAAGGCCTCATACTCATACTAAATTTGTGCAAATGAGAAAGACTCCTAAGTCTAAACTCCAATGCCTTTATTGCATGAGATTTGGACATATTAATATTCATTGCTATATTAGGAAGGCTCACCTCAAATCAGAGGACCCTTCATCTTCTAACCCACCAAGGACCCAAGTATGCTTAGGTACCTAAGAAAAGGTAACTTACTATTATTATGTAGGGGAATGTGGCAACCACCAAATCAAGGAATTGGCATATGGATAGTGGATGTTCCAAGCATATGACTAGAAATAGAAAGCTATTCACGACATTGAAAGAAAAAGAAAGTGGAGATGTCACATTTGGTAACAATGCCAAGGATAAGGTAATTAGCATTGGAACCATTGGTAAGAATGGATGTTCTTTAATTCATAATATTCTTTTAGTTAGTGGCTTACAATGTAATTTTTTAAGCGTAAGTCAATTGTGTGACAAAAGTAATAAAGTCACCTTTGATCCTAAGGAATGTCGAGTCACCACTTTAGTGGATGATGAGGCTATTTTCAAGGGTGAAAGGAAAGACAATACCTACTCAATTGACTAAGACAATTTGGCTAACCAATTTTTTAAGTGTTTTATATCTTTGAGCAATAAAGGTTGGTTATGGCATAGAAGGCTTGGGTATGCAAGCATGGATCTTTTTCAAAGCCTATCCCAAGGAAAGTTAGTGGAAGGGCTTCCCAAGATAAATTTCTCCAAAGAAAAGACATATGGTCCATGCCAAATGGGGAAGCAAGACTATGCCTCTTACAAAGCCAAAAATGATAAGTTCATCTACACCACTTCAACTTATCCATATGGACTTGATAGGACATACTAGAAGTGCTAGCTTAGGTGGAACATTATGCTCTAGTCCTTGTAGATGACTACTCTAGGTTCACTTGGGTATCTTTTCTAGCTCATAAGAATGATTCATTTGATGCTTTCAAAAGTTTTGCAAAAAGGGTTCAAAATGAAAAAGGTTACTTCATATCTTCTATTAGAAGTGACCATGGAAATGAATTTCAAATGAGTCATTTGAAAATTATTGTTTGGAGAATGAGGTTTTTCATAATTTTTCAACTCTTAGAACACCACAACAAAATGGTGTTGTAGAGAGAAAAAATAGAACTTTGGTAGAAATGGCTAGAACAATGCTCAATGAGTATTCCTTACCAAATTACTTTTGGGCCGAAGCCATTAATACCTCATGTTATATTGCAAATAGAGTTTTCAAAAGACCCATTCTCAATAAAACTTCTTACGAGCTTTAGAATGGTAGAAAACCTAAGATCTCATACCTTAGAGTATTTGGACGTAAGTGTTATATTTTGAACACTAAGGATAATCTTGAAAATTTTGATTCTAAAACCAATGAAGATATTTTATTGGGATATTCCACTACAAACAAAGCATATAAAGTCTTTAACAAAAGTACAATGGTAGTTAAAGAATCTATAAATGTTGTTTTTGATGAGTCTAGTAAACTTTATCTTGGGAAAGATATTTTTGTCGATGATCTTGTAGGCGATCTTGAAAAGCTGAAATTGGATGATTCTACAAGAAGAGTTGATAAAGATAAAGAAGAAGGTGATTCATCAAGAGTAGATGAAAGCCAACCTCATTAACAACAAGTAGAGCCAAGACAAGATCTACCCAAAGACTGGAGATTCTCCAAGTATCACCCTAATGACTTAATCATTGGTGATACTTCTAAGTGTGTAAGTACTAGATCTCAACTTCATCATTTAGATAATAATCTTACATTTGTTTCTTAACTTAAGCCAAAGTAAATTGATGAGGCTTTTGATGATGAGAGTTGGGTGCTTGCTATGCAAGATGAAGTCAACCAATTTGAGAGAAATAAAGTATGGGAACTTATCCCCAAGCCTAAAGAACACCCAATTATATGTTGTAAGTGAGTGTTTAGGAACAAGCTAGATGAGCAAGGTTTCATTACTAGAAACAAAGCTAGATTGGTTGCTAAGGGACACAACTAAGAGGAAGGCATAAATTATGATGAAACCTTTGCCTCGTAACAAGATTAGAGGCCATCAGGATTTTTTTAGCATTTACATGTCATATGAATTTCAAACTTTTTCAAATGCATGTGAAAAGGGCTTTTTTGAATGGCATTATAAAAGAGGAAGTCTTTGTTGAACAACCTTTTAGTTTTGAGTCTCATTGTTTTCCAAACCATGTTTTCAAATTGAACAAAGTCTTATATGGATTGAAACAAGCTCGGAGAGCTTGGTATGAAAGGCTTAGTTCATTTCTCTTGAAAAATGATTTTAAGAAAGGAAGGTGGACACCACACTTTTTGTCAAAAAGCATAAGTATGATACATTAATCATTCAAATCTATGTTGATGATATTATCTTTGGTGCTACTAACAAATCGCTTTGTAAGGAATTTGCTAAGTGTATAACTAGGGAATTTGAAATGAGCATGATGGGAGAGCTCAAGTTCTTTCTCGATCTACAAATCAAGCAGTCCAAGGAAGGGATCTTCATCAACCAAGCCAAGTACACAAAGGAAATACTAAAGAAATTTGACATGGATGGTTGCAAGGTAGCTAAAACTCCAATGAGTAATACCATCAAGCTAGATAAGGATGAATCGGGTAAAGTGGTAGATGAAAAGAGATATCGAGGTATGATTGAATCTCTACTTTATCTTATTACTTCTAGGTCATATATCATGTTTAGTGCTTACATGTGTGCTATGTTCCAATCTTCTCCTCGAGAATCTCATTTGAATGCAGTTAAAAGGATCTTTAAGTATTTACATGGCATTATACACTTAGGACTATAGTATCCTAGGGATTCTTCATTTAACCTTGTAGGGTATTCGGATGCAGATTATGCTGGTAGCTTATTAGATAGAAAAAGCACTTCCAAAACTTGCCAATTTATAGGTGAATGTCTAGTTTATTGGTTTAGTAAAAAGCATGTATCGGTTGCCTTATCCACCGCGGAAGCCGAGTATATGGCGGCGGGTTGTTGTTACACCCAAGTTCTTTAGATGAAATAACAATTGAAGGATTTTGGCAAAGTAGTTGATCACATTCCCATTACATGTGATGACATAAGTGCTATTAATCTCTCTAAGAATCCCATTCAACACTCTAGGAGTAAGCACATAGACATTAGACATCATTTTCTTAGAGATCATGTGCAAAAAGGTGATGTTGTGTTGGAATTTATTAACAAAAATCATCAACTTGCAGATATTTTCACCAAACCTCTAAATGAAGAAAGGTTGAACTTCATCAATAGAGAATTGGGAATGCTTGATGGAAGCTCCTTAAAGTGACAATTTTTTATCTCTTGTGTAATACTACTATGTGTATTGGTATTTGTTGATTTGTGATATTGATGTATGTATTTTTCTATGGATCACAATTTTTCATTTTTCAAAATTGGTTTTTTCAATTCTTATCCTTACTGACTCATAATTCGCGGTCGCTAATTGCAAGTCAATTTCACCCGACTGTCAAATGTCAATTTGCAGTCACAAAATTTTCACTCCACCATGAATTTTGGTCAGTTTTTCAAAAATGTGAGCATTAACGCGCCTTTTCCCGAGAAAAATTTGTTCATTTCTCACATTTTCTGGAATTTGTAATCGTGACTCATGGATTTGCGGATGCGAATTAGAGTAACCACCTAGGCAATTAAGTGATTTGACTGCCAACCGTTTCTTCTCTTCATTTAATCCATTTCTAGCCATTTATGACTATTTTCACACCTTGTCAAAGCCTATAAATACCCCCTTTAATAGTGCTCTCATGACCTCACTTCCAAACATCATCTCTCTCTCTCAAAATCTCTCTAAATCATCAAACTTTATGGCTCCAAAGAAGTTCTCCAAGGTAGATAAGGGCAAGGCAGTGGGTCAACCCTCTGCACCTCCTACCCTCAATCTCATTAAAGGAATAACCAAGGAAGAAAAAGATAGATTCAAGGCAAATTCTTCTAAGGTCATTCTTCCAAACAAGATTCATTTTGGAAACTTTAGGCATCAACACTGAAATTAGAGTCTTTCTCTCCAACTTGGGATGGAACGAGTTCATCTTCCGAGATGAACCCGGATACGAGGAGGTTGTACGAGAGTTTATGTGCACCGTGCAACTAAGCCAGAAATTCGATTCGAGAACCGGCCAATACGGGTTAGTGTTCCGGGCCTTTGGCGACCCTTTTTTCATTACCTTCAACCAATTGTCTTCCCTTTTCAACTTACAAGTTGGAGAACACATTCCCTTCATCATCTCTGCACTTGACATTATATACTCTAAATGTTGGTCGGAGATTTCCATTGAAACCAAACATGACCCCCGTTCTTCTTTATCCAAACACATCAAGTCCCTACCCCTTTGGATCCTTCATCGCATCATCACCTTCTTCATAAATGCAAGAGGTGATGATAACGAGAAGGTTTCTCAAAAAGAATTGGCATTCTTATTTTGCCTTGTCAAGAACAAACCAATCCAAACTGGTGTTACCTTGTGGATCAATTGATCCATATGAGTACGAAACCCTAAAGCCAGTTTCTCTTGCCCTCCCATATAACAGCCATCTACCATTTTGTTGGAGCACTTGATGAGAAGAAAGAGAAATTCCTCACCAAGAAGCTCTTTCCCTCTCAAAACTTTCGAGACCTAACCTATCTCATAAACCCCAAGGCCATTCATCCGAACATATATAATTATACCCTTAGTGCGATAGGGGCAAAGAAGATGGAAACCTCCTAAGCTTCGAAGAGAAAGAGGATTCAAATTGAAGAAGGCACCACACAAGTCCCTCTTCCCTAACCAAAAGCTAAGACGAAGTTATCTCCTACCACCATTGATCAAAAGTTGGACAAACTAATGAGGATGATGAAGAGAAGGTTCCTCTTCCTTTCACATCTTCATAGTGATATGGTGGATCTCCAACATAAACTAGGAGCTTCTCCTTACAATCTTTGGGACTTCATTGAATTTGACAATACGCAAGATGGAGATGGTAATGAAGACGACGTTGAGGATGGGGATGAAGCCAAGGGAGCAATATAAGCACAAAAGGCACCATTTTTCGAGGATGATAATGATTCTCCACTTCTCTGGATTAGGGATCTTTTGTATTTGTTTTCTTTTTCTTTATATTTTTTTGTTTAACAAATATTATGATCCCACAGTTATGTAAATAAAAAGTTATTTTCTTGCAATACATTATCTTATGTGCGATGCATTTTATCTTTATAAGAGTATTATTCTTTTACTTCTTATGTATGCTTATAATTGTTTCTCATTTCCCTTACACTCTCTTTTTGATATTGCCAAATGGGGAGAGATAGTAAGTATTTTAGTTTAAAAGGGAATATTAACTTGAAAATTATAGCATATGTTAAGGGGGAGCACATACTTAGCTTTTTAGAAATTTCACTTTATTTGATTGAATGCCAAACTTAGAATTTTCATCCTAAGTATTCATTCATGTAATACTCCAATTTTACATTTTTGTCTTATTTTTCACTTAGGATCAATCTATGTTGTCAAAATAAAAAAGGGGGAGATTGTTAGACTAGGGTGGTTAACCCTAAGTCTTGGACCTCTTTTGATCTTGACAAAGGGGATTGATCAATTTTAATGTTTCAAATTTAGTATTATTTTGCAGTTTTTAGTTAGTCTTTACATTAGAAGTTGGTTGAAGTTAAAAAAAATCTCCAAAGTAAGCTAGTGCCTTCTAATTCGCGATCGTAACTTGATAAATCACGACAGCGAACTAGACCAAGGCAGGTTGACAAATTGGACAGACATATTCACAGGCCACTTCTCTACCGTGATCAATTCAAAAAAAGGAAAGCCAAATTCACAGATGAATTTATGGTGCAAGTCATGCCTCAGTCGCTACCCCAAATTTCAATGTAACTCAAGCAGGAATCAAGTCCACAACCACAGTTTGACAAGTGTCTCAAGTAATCGTTGGAAGATAAAAATTGTGATGGGAACTTGTTGGTAGCGACCGCGAACCCAAAAAAAGAAGATAAACACTTTTGGCAAACAAATTCGCGTCCTCAGTCACATCCTATATAAGAGAAATCACGACCGCTACATTTGAGAGCAGGTGAAAGGCAACGATTATATTTTCCTGGTGAACTAATGAGAAGTTGCCACGTGGACTAGCCGTTAGACACAAACAGGGTTTTCCGTATGGAGTTTGAATTTCGCAACCGCTAACGAGTAGTAACGACCGCGAATTAAGACTGTCACTCATTTAATGCAAAAATCTGTCTAGCACACTTTGATGATTTTGTACCAGTTTTATTGTAACGTCTCTTTGGTGGGTAGAGGCTATAAATAGCTTACCAAATAGATGTAAATGCAAGAGAATTGATAACTTTGTACCCAAACTCTTACAATTTTGCTACTTAATCTTTTCTATTCTTTAAGTCATTATTGGGTGTGAGCATAAACACTAATTGTAATAGGTTGTAGTATGAGTCTGACAAAACACTAAGATAGGTTGTAGTGTTAGCCTGTCAAAACACTAAGAGAGGTTGTTGTGTGAGCCTGTTAAAACATAAATGTAAAGGTTATTGTGTGAGCCTTCAAAACACAAGTAGAAAAGTTTGGTGTAAGCTTGAAAACACCTTTGACAAATAATGAAACACCTAATTTCTAAAAATCGGGGAGTGGACATAGGGTCATTTATACCCGAACCACTATAAATTGTGTTTTGACATAGGGTCTTTTCTACTCACTTCTTTTCTCCCTTTCCTGTTTTAATTTTTATACACCAATTTAACCCTTCCTTATTGGTGCCTAGGGCCAACATGGAGTATATTCAAAAGGACAATATTTACAGATCGCACATTTAGAAGTTATTCTTAACTAGCAATAAAAAATGCTCTGGTGCAAAATCGTCATCTCAAGAAAAATGTTGACTAAAGTTGATCAAGTCTCTCTTCAAATACATTACATAGGTATGAAACTTTTAGGTCATTAAAAAGATATTTAATCTTTTATGGTGAGACTATAGTTGCAGATTGAAGAAAAATATCAGGATTTGATGAGGATGAATGAACAAAAAGTTTACTCAATCGATTTTCATCAAAAGATTGTTGAAATTCAAAGGTTGAAAGACCAACATGCTCATATTGAAAATGAAATGGAAAGGAAATCTCCAACACCCCAACCTATATCTTTTGACCTTTTGAGCTACCCTCTCTAACCTTTTGCCATATCAACCTAAACTTGCATCTCTATACACACGAAACACTGCAGATTTAGAACAATTTGGCCTTCCACTAACCATTCCCATAAAAAAGTTAAAATTGGGAAAATTTCCTATGCAACCTGAACCTTCCCCTAAACCAAAAAGACACCTCTATGTAAATGTCCTCTTCAACTGAATCCACTGAAAAACCTCCTTCCAAAAATCTAGATTCTTTAAAAACCATGATGATAAACCTAATCTCTCATTTCCTTGACAAAACTTCAACCTCAATTCCTTCCTTTTCAATGGTTAATTCATATTCTTACAACATGAATTATAATATTCATATGAATAAAAGTTCTTTAAAGCAACTGAGTTAGTCCACAAAGAAGATAATGAAGATGAAGTTCTTAAAATACTAGTCCAATTCATAGCTAATCCCACTCCTAATTTGTAGTCAATAAATAATCCATCTTACATTGTTGATCCACCAAATGAAATGGAGACTGAGGCTACTTCGACTGAAAGTCCTTACTTAGCAACTTCTAAAGGACAATGGTTTACTCTTGATGATATCTCTCCAACTTTATATAGAGATAAAATTTATAAGTTAGAAGCAAAGATTGATAGCTGATTGAAAAATCCAAACATGATGCTCATAAAAGTCCTTAAAGAAATTCTGATAATAGTGATAGGAAAACTACATGATTGGTACATGGCTATAAATGAGTATTCCAAAGTTAGTCCAAAGTATAACCTAAATGGAGTTTTTAACCTACTTCTACCATAAATTTTTTGGAAAAGTTCAAGATCATACAGAGATTACTCACAATGAGTATTTCAATATGAGATGTTGTTCGTTATTGAAGAAGAATCTTGCTCTTCATTATCAAAGAATGCCAAAGAAGTTTTACAAACTTAGTGGCTGGTCCATTCCAGACTTGAAGCAAGCTTTCATTACGTCTCCATTTGAAACATTAAAAACTTTCATACAAAGTATAATGCAGCAAAAGTATAAATCAGTCAATGACTTGACTTTCGAATAACTCTATTTGATTATGATACAAGTATTGGAAAGACTTTGTGAGCATAGAAAGCTTATTGATCATATGTTAACTAGATAGAAAGATCCCTCTTTAAAGGCATTCGCAAACCACCAAATCTTTTCATTAAATGTAGTGATGATTTAAAGAATTGTTATTGTCCCTGAAAGAAGAAAAAAAAACTACTTTTAGATGAAAGGATCAAAGAAATCTTCCACAAAGAAATGGAGATTTTTAGAAAGGCAAAATGCAATGAAAGAAAGAAGTCTGACAAATACTATTTATGTGGCAAAAAAGGGCATTATACAAAAAATTATCCAAATAAGTCAGGACAAGAAACAAATATTATCCAAGAGATTCAAATCTTTATAGTAGTAGATATGGATAATGTCAACATTAAATCTATTTTCTCCTTTGATTTTTAAGCTACAACTGAGATAGTCTTTGTTATTTACGACTCTTCTTTGGAGGATGAGATTGATGAATATGTAGAACATTTTCATTCAATCAACTGCATGACACAACTTTCTATTTATCCTCTAGAAATGTTAGAACAAATGGAGATTGTAGAAGGTCATCCTATCCAATTGGCGAACGTTCAAATTTTTCTAGAAAAGTATGCTAAGCCATTTAAAGTAGTTGCTTTCATTGATAATAGTGCTCATTTGTTAGTGATGAATCAAAAAGTTCTTCCTGCTAATGATGAAATCTTTCACACCAGTTTAATCACAACTAAACGTATTACAATTCAATTTTTCCTTGGATGCCAAATTCATACCTAACTCGTTTGTTCAACCCTTCCTAATAAAGATTTAGTTGTGAAATTAGATATCTATTGGAAGCTCTCAAACTCAGATTTCTTGCACAAGGCTTCAAATTCAAAACTATTTTCAGCCTTACACCTTAGTCAATTCACTATTCATGGCCTAAACACGTTCAACCCAAATACCACTTCTATTTACCCAAATCTAAAAGAATATCCAAACTTAGTATTGTGCAAATAACCATACAAAATTCTTAGCCAAACATCTAAGCCCATTATGGACAAACCCAAACTTTTTCACCTCCCTACCATTCAAGTAGAATGAAGATGTCAACCCAACTAGAGCAACTCATTTAGGAATGAGCGTAGAAGACTTAACCATAACCTACCGAAAGTGTTCTCATCTCTTAACCCAAAACATCATTGAACCCATTAAATCAGACTAGGCATGTCAAGCCTTTTATATGAACAAAGATCCGAACATAAAAGAGGGAAAAAGAGATTAACCATTGATTATCAAACTAAATTATTTTTTAAAGGATGATAAGTGTTCTTTACCTAAGCTTTCCTTACTATCTACTCATTTTTCATGGGCAAAATATTTTTCAAAATTTAATCTTAAAGAAAAATTTTGGCAACTTGGCATTAAATAGGAACATCATAGGATTTTGGCAACTTGGCTTTAAATAGGAAGATCGTCTAAAGACAATTTTTTGCATTCCAAACTAACACTATCGGTGGACAATCATGCCATTTGACTCATAGTAGATCCATCACTATTTCAAAAAGCTGTGATTAAGATCTGTGAGCCTCCCTCATAGTCCATTAGTATACATCAATGATATCGTACTCTTTTAAGTAGATCAGGATTCTCCTTAATAAGTTCTTTCACAATTTGTTGATCTCACAAAAAAGTATAGTCTAATGCCTTCATCTACAAAGATGCATGTGGCTCAAAAAGAAATTAATTTTCTTGGAATGACATTTCAAGATGGATAGCATAGGTCAAGACCATATATTGGAGCAAAATTATTAATTTTATATGACAAAGATCTCACTTATAAGTAGATTCAAAAGTTTCTTGGAATTGCCAATTATCTCAGAATTGTTCCCCACATCACAAGAAAAGCAAATCCACTTAGACAAATGCTAAAGAAAGATCCTCTACTATGGTCGGATGCACAGACAATAATTGTAAGGGTGCTTGAAGAAGAAATGCTAAACTTGCCACCTTTTAATATTCCTTCTGATAGAAAAAAGGTCTTACATATTGATGTTAGTAATCATTATTGAGGTGTCATTCTCTTCGAAGACAAAACAAGCAAAGGAGAATATGTGCTTTTGCTAGTGGAAAGTTCAAAGATTTCGAGCTTCATTATCATTCGACTTTTAAGGAAATCTTAATGGGATAAGAAAGTTTGAATTCCTCCTCATTGGCCATCATTTCACAGTCCTTATGGATTGTTAATCTTTTCCAAAAGGGCTAGAGTTCAATGGGAAAAATCTGCCACATCTGTAGTCGCTTAAATGAAAAGATTGGTTCAATAAATACACCTTTGATCTAGAGCATATAAAAAGCTATAAGAATTTGATTCTAGATTTCTTATCTAGACTACAAACCATCTCCTTCATCCATACTAAGAAAAATATTCCTCTGATAGTTATGGATTCTTCAACATCCTCCTTTTTAATCCCATAGACATACCTAAAGAATGGAAAACCACTAGAAGTTTAGTTCCCTGCTACCTACACCCAGATTTCTAAAATTTCCAAAGAACAAGTTCTTCTTTACCAGTCTTTTCTGGTATAATAGTTTAGCCCTATCTTTCTCAATATTCTTGGTTTTTACCTAAAACATCGTTTCTCAAGATTTACACTTTCCTAGATTTTGCTACAAGAAATAATGGCTCATGGAAGTGCTTAAAGGAATTCCTCACATTCACACGGTATTAAAAGAGGAAAAGTGAACTTCCAACCAATGGAAAGAGACACCATGATTTTGTCTTGTTACAATAGGTTTATAAGTGGAATTTTTCATCCTTTAGGATATGAATAGAGAGGTTAAATGTGAGGGGCAATAGAAGAAAGAGAGATCTAAGAAAAGATAGATCTAAGGAAGAAAGAAAGAGAAAGAAGAAGAAGAAGAAGAAGAAGAAGAAGAAGGAGAGGGAGAAGAGTGAGTTGCCTCAGAAGGAATCCTAAGCTTTTCTAGATTTAGGAAAAGCTAAGTTAATTTATCTTCTTCCCACTTGAACTTAATCCCTCATGACATGATAATCATGCATGGTTAGTAAGAATTATGGAGTATTTGAGGTAGAGTCATGTATGGAAGTTGAAATTTAAGAGAAACAAGAGCTGATGGTTTTATTTTTAGAGTAGAATTTTGTACCCATGATTTCATAACCCTAGAAGAGGAATTTAGGAAAGTGTAAAATATAAAAGTTGTAGCTTTATGCCCCATCTAAATGTGTATAAAATATTTTTGCCTAATTTATTGTGTGTAAGGAGATATGGCTCCTTAATTAGGGCTGGTTCACAACCAACTGAAAATCACCTTAGTCTTTCAGTTTTCTTATTTTTTTGTTGACCTTATGTTAGGATTTAGACAAAGTACAAAATATGAAATTTATAGGGTTATATCCTTTCTAAGTTCCTATAAAGCAGTTTTGCTTGTGGAAATAAATATGACTCATTGATTGTGACTGACCCTGAACCCGATGAAACCTCATATGTCTTTTAATTCTGTTTCCCATGAATTTGATGGCCACATATTCAGAATTTGATGATATGCCAAACTTGAAAGTTGTATATTTACGTATGATATACATACATGTGAAATAATTTTCCTAAATTTAACATGGTTGATGAGATATTGCACCTTCATTATGACTGATTGTCAACATGTTGAAAACCTGCTCGCCCTGAGATTGGTCATTTGTTTTGGTGACTTTATAGACTGAATTAGACAATGAGTAAAATATGAAAAATGTTATTTGTATGTTTTATAACAATTGGTAGATCTTTTTTATAATTTGATTTATACAATTTGAGATATACCTAAAAATATATGACCTACTCAAATTGAGATGACATTGAAATAGGGCAAAATTAAAAAATTCACCACATTTTATATATGTCTTATATTGACCTGATTATGTGTCTAGTTATTTGGAAAAAAGAATCAAGTCATTTTCGAGAAGTATATCTAGAGTTATTACTATAAGAGTGTAGTAAGGTCGGGCTGCCATATAAAGAAAATATGAATAAACACTAGGTCCACTTGCATGGATAACATCATAGTTACATACCAAACATTCATAATCATTTTTACATACTCACCAAATCACAATTATGTTTTTCAAATACTGAAGCGTAGGGTTTGGATACTTTGGCGCATAGAGTTTTGCATAAAAACACATGGATTGCAGGTCGTTGGCTGAATTCGAACTCTCTTTCTCCTTTTTCATGTACATTTATCTAGATAGGAACCAATTTATGGTCACTAGCCTTGAACATTAGTTAACATATATGTACATTAATTACATGTTGGATTGTGTATGTATGATGAATCAACCTACATGCAAATGTATTTTTTGACATGAATACCATAATTTGTAAATGAAAATGGTCGTTACAACATCATTTGAAAGACATTACATAATAACATCTGAAGGATAATTATTGACTTTTAATCATATCTCTCCAGCTTTATATAAAGATAAAATTCAAAAGTTCAGAACATGTATTGACAACCAAATTAAAAAGCCAAACATGACACTAAAAAAAGTCCTTGAAGAATTTCTAACAAAATTGACAAGAAAACTCCAAGATTGGTACATGACTATGGATGAGTATCCTAAACTTAAGTTAGTTCAAAGTACATTCACAATGGATTTTTGACCTGCTTCTACAATGAATTTTTAGGAAAAGTTCAAGATCATATGAACATTACTCGCAAAGAGTATTTCAACATGAGATGTAGTTTGTTGTTGAAGAAGGATCTTGATCTTCATTATTAAAGAATGTCAATGAAGTTTTACCAACTTAGTGGTTGGTCCAATCCAAACTTAAAGCTAGCTTTCATTACCTCTCTACTTGAAACATTAGCAACTTCCATATAAAGTATAATTTAACAAAAGGATAAATTAGTCAATGACTTAACTACTCTATTAGATTATGATCCAAGCACTAGAAAGACTTTGTAAGCATCAAAAGCTTATCAGTCAGATGTTAAACAGGTAGATAGATACCTTTTTAAAGGTATCATGCAAACGATGAAGTCTTCTCATTAAATGTAGTGGTGATTTGAAGAATTATTATTATCCCTTAAAAAAAAAAGAAATACTTTAAGATGAAAGGATTAAAGAAATCTTCCAAAAAGAAATGAATATTTTTTAGAAAGAAAAAATATAAAGGAAGCAAGAAGTCTAGTAAGTACTATTTATGTTATAAGAAAGGGCACTATGCAAAAGATTGTCCAAATAAGTTAAGACAAGCAGCAAAGATGATCCAATAGATTCAAATATCTACAGTAGTAGATATGGATGATGTTGAGATTGAATCTCTTTTCTATATTGATGATGAAGCTACACCTAAGATAGTCTTTACTATTCATGACTCTTATTCAGAAGATGAGATTAAAGAATATGGATAACAATCTCATTCAATCAACCACATGATGTAACTTTCTACTTATCCTCTAGAAATGCTACAACAAATGGAGATTCTAGAAGGTCATCCTATCCCATTGGCGTATGTTCAAATTTTTCCAAAAAAGTATGCTAAGCTAATCAAAGTACTTGCTTTCATTGATACTAGTTGGGTTAAGGTTTAGGATATGACTAGTGCAAAATACTAGAAATCATCAAAGTCCTAAACTATGCACCTATTCTTTTAGTACTCATACCATAAAATATTACTACCTGGGTGGGAGTAAGGATCAAAAGATAAAATAAAAGATTAAAGACCATATGTAAGAACCTTAGGCACAAGGATTTTAGAAAGCCATTATTTATTAAGATACTAGGCACTGTCTAGTAACGATTCTCTGCCTTCACAATGCAAACTTATGCTCCTCATATATAGGAAGCTTACACATAAATTTACAAAAGATATAATCATAAACCATCTTATCTAATAGGCAAAGCAAAATTAAAATAAAAGTAAAGCAACTGCTTTACTATTACACACATTTATTTTTCACATACTTCAAACAATTAGTAGTCACTTGATTATTAGCTTATGTGACGGTGAAATGTTCATATAGTGATACTTTGAGGCATCACTATTAATGAAATATTTCTTTGTAGGGTTTGGTGGATCCCCTTTTATGTAGTAGTTATATGGGTCTTGTGAGTCTAGATCAATAATATATTCTTTAGTAGTCAAGTCATCTTAGAGACACTAAAGAGTAAGTGTCTTAAGCCATATTTTTTTTCGCGATTAATTCCTTGGGCTATCCAACTAGAAAAAAAAAAAATCCCATAGAGCATCTCTGAGAGTGAAGGCCATATTTCTTTTGGAACAAATTTATTTCGTTGGCATATGTATCTTTAAAATTCATGAAATTCAACATGGTGATCTAGTGTATCACAAAAAAAAAAAAAAAAAAAATTTGTTGTTCTCCATAAATGTGAAATATTCCTATAAGCCTTGTTCTTATGGTCCTCACTACGCAAGGTCGACGAAAGGTTATGAGAAATCTTTTATGTAAGGTTGTCCATCATTCACAATATTTGAATCTTGTGTGGAAATATGAAATCCATTATTCTAAAGATTGGAACCATTCAAGAAAAGCTACCAAATGAGGATTAAACCTTTATCATTTTTTGATTTCTATTAAGTAGGACCATAAATGATAGGGTCTAATTTCAACAACTATGGTGTAAAGATGATAAAAATACCATAAGAATGTGAGAAATTCTTCTAGACATTTCCATGCGCCATTATTTCATCTAGTAAAATCCAGGAAAGTTTAAATCTTAAGGAAAGGATGTTCTAGGTGAAAACTAAGAAAATTGAGAAAGATAGGGCCAATCTAATATACCATAAAAGACTAGTAAAGAAAAACTTATTCTTTGGTAATTTTGGAAATATGGGTGTAAGTAGTAGGGAACTGAACTTTTGGTGGTTCTTCATTGTTCAGGTATAACTATAGGATTGAAGAGGAGCATGCTAAGAAGGCCATGAGTATCAAAGGGATATTTTTCTCATATGGTTGAGAGAGATGGTTTATGGTTTGCATAAGAAATATGTAATCAAATTCTTGTCTTCTTTTATATGCTTAATATCAAAGGTGTATTTACTGAACCAATCTTTCCATCTAAGCAAAATTGTGGATGTGATAGATTCTTCCCTTCAAACTCCAGTATCTTTGGAAAAGATGAACAATCCATAAGGTGTAACATCCCTATCCCTATTCATTGGCATTATCACATGTATATATTCATTACACAAATGATATGAAATTTCACATGAACATATGCATAGGATAAATAATCATTTAGACATGTGAATTGTAAAAACACGACAATGACAATGACACCGTTGTATTTGGAATACTTGAACATATATGCAGTGTTTGCATAGTTATATGACATATTATTTCATGTTGTGTGCTTATTATAGCATCATAAATAATGGTGTTTGAGAGCTCATCTAAAAGTATAAGGGACATTTAGGAATCAAGAGATGGATGAAAGTGCTTAATGAGTGAAGAAGAGGGACTAAAAGAGGAAAAGTGACCTTCCAACCAATGTAA